>JASDQU010244353.1:161754-197489 GCA_032191745.1 Picea mariana
ATAATTTATATTAGGCTATTAGCCTCCAAGAGAATAAGTCGGCCAAAATTAATAATAATATACTGAACAGACACATACCCAGAAGGAGAAGTTGGCCCCAGTAAACTGGCAGGATTACTATAAATACAGGGTGCCAGTTTTTCATTTGACACATCTCAGGACTGCAGTTTTCCCAGTTGGTGCGCACTGCAGTTGCAGCTGGTGCGTAGGTTTGGAGGAGGGTTGCAGCAGCAGCAAGTTCAATATTTGGTTTGGATATCTCTTGGCTAGGGTTTGGAACATCTGATCAGTCTTTTGTGTTGCACTATCCGTGGGGAGAGATGCGCTGCTCTTTGTTTGGCTATCTAGCCTAGGGCTTGCTTCTAGAAGAATTCTCAGGTCAAGGTTAAGGTGTTCGAAGGGAGGCTTCGACCTGTGGTTGGGTGACGAGGGTATCGTCAATGGTAAAACGAGCACACCATCTTCTATATTCTAACAGAACCAACATTACTACAGGTAAATGAGCAGGCCAGAGAAGTTCTACACCGCCTGGGGTGGATGGAGTATTTCAACCGATTGCAACACTATGATACAAACGTCACGCTTGAATTCTTTCAGAATTTGTAGGGAGAAATCTCCATGGTTCGAGATATACGAATTCCAGTTACTCTGGAAATCGTAGCAGAGGTTACAAGTCTCCCTAACTCAGGCATTCAGTGGAAAGGAAGATATACATCGCTTAAAGAAGCTGTAGAATCCTTCGTAGACCTATAGAGGAATTGGATAAAAGAGGAAAGGGGCTTAACCCCAACACCCTCAATGAACCATGGAAAGAATTGACAGGAGTAATTCAGAGGTACATCGCCTACGATGGGAGATATGATGTAATTCGACCACACCACCTCAAACTGCTAGTGGCACTCAAACAAAGGTTAGTAATCAATCTACCTTTTTTTCTAAATGCCATGTTACATGAGGTTGTCGTCAGAACACAGAAGTCCAAGGATCCTGTTACTATCATCAGCCACCATGGATTAGTTAAACTAATAATAAGTAAGACCCTGAGTCAAACACAATTAACCTGGGGTGATCTTACTGGGACCAATAGACCTATGCAACTGGAACAACCTGAAACCATGAAAATCCATCACATGACATTGAAGAGATACAGGAAGGGGAGACCACTACCACAAAATAAGTTCCACCTCCTCAACCCGAAGTCGAGGTAGACCCTGTCCAAATTACAGAGGCTCAAACCTCATAGATAGAGGCTTAGACCTCATAGATAGAGGCTCGGACCTCACATACAAAAGCTCATACCTCACAAGCAGGGGCACTAACCAGAAAGAGAAAAAGAGCAACAGTTTCTCCTAAATCCCCCATTGAGAGAACGAGGAGAAGCAGACAGACAAGAAACCTTGAAGAAATATAGGGCACAACAAAATAGCCTGAAGAAATTCAGGAAATAACAGAGAAGTCCTTACAGGAAAATGTCTCGGATATTGACCACATATAACAAACTTCGTAGGGAAACAGTCAAGAAGACACCCAGCCAACATTAGAGCATATGACAGAATAATTTTTGAAAAGCTATGAGGTAGAAATAGCTCAGGTTTTAGGGATCTTAGGGGCTTCAATTGACAAAGATAAATCAAAAGAATACCAAGAACGAGCCTCCTCTTCAAAACCTGCTGAAAACTTCCCTGATATTGAAATGTCATTCCCAGAGGACACAGCACATGAAGAACCTCACCCTGAGGCAAGAAGTCCTCTTGAACAGACAGAGAACTTGGAAGGAATAGAAGAAAAACTACCTGCTGATCAGAATGAAGAAGACCTTGAGACCCCTCACAAACAGAAAACAGGCAAAATCCATAAGAGAATTAGAAAGCTGAAAAAGGAGAACAAGTTGTTAAAGAGAAAGGCTAAAAAAATTGAAGCATTAAAACTGAAGGTTGGAAAACTCAGAGAAATTATTAAAGAATTAAGAAAGAAGCTAAAACTAGAAGATAAGGCCCACCAAAGAAAGAAAAAAAAAAAGGCCCAAAATGCAAGGAAGAAACTCTCTCCCTAAAAGAGCAGTCACTACAAACTCTGTGGGAATACAGATAGGCCCTGAAGAAATAATAGTAGAGGATGCAATAGCTCAGCATGAGGAAGTAATTCCTTTAGAAATAGTTGATGTTGAGGTACAGATAGATACCCTAGTCTCAAAGGAAATATCTCAATCCCTTGAGCAGGATGCCACCATTAGGAGATTGGAGGAAGAATTGATGCACTCCCAACAAAGCTTGATTCAAAACATAAATGAATTGATGACTATGGCAAAACATCAAGCATCTCAATCTCAAGAGCAAAGTGGAATCATTGGTAGACTGGAAGTAGAGCTTATACAATCCCAACAAGCATCAACTCAGTCCAAATATGAGATGGGCGCTATGGAAGAATATCAAGCATCTCACTCTTGGGAACAAGATGTTATTATTGGTAGGCTAAAGGCAGAACTGGTACAAGAACAGTGAGCATTGACTCAATCCAGAGATGAAATGATCACTATGGATGAACATCAAAAGGTTGTTAAACAATTGAAGGTTATGTCAGCAATAGAAAGTGAAACTTATGCTGAGCTCACCAGAGCCCAAGGGAAGGTGAAGAAGATACAAAGTCAATTTGAAAAAGCTTTGAAGAAAATCAAGGAGATTTGTGATGTTTACTCTGATGCAATCAACTGTAGAGCCCTTTCCACCAACTATACCCTATTCTTGTTGGAACGTTACCTGTTGTTAAGGGTAAAATCCATCAGAGCAGGTAAGCCAATTACATTTGCCACTATCCTTGAGTTCATTTCATGTTTTAGAGAGCAGGAAGAGAAGGTACAATACTTTCTATGTGAATTATAATTCCATAATTTAATTTTGGAAGATGACAGGAAAAATAACCCTGGTCCCTTTATTGGAGACATTCAGTTCTAGGCATTCTTGTCCTTCACAAAGAACCAAGTCAAATGGGGAAAATCCCACAAGAATTTTATAAAGAGGGAAACAGGGTTAGATCTCTAGATCAGAGGAGAGCCCCTAAAGTCATTTCCAGCCATTATGCGACATAGAACCTTTATGAAAAGGGAGGGGGTCAGAGACTCTCTAGCCCCCATTATCCATTCAGGCATCATATACTTTAGAGAACTCAAAGAAGAAGCTCTTTCTACTTCTAAGGTGAGATGGGATGCATCCTCTAATGAATTCAAAAGTAAGGAACCCTTTAGGTTCAGGAATTTCTTTGTAGCTACCTACAGAGTGGAGAGGTATTCTAGACTGCTCTTGTAGGAAGTACATGCTTGGATTGGGTGCAGGTATAATCACCCCATCATTTGGTTTCCTCCAGAAAGTTACCAGAAGGATTATCAAATTAACAAGAAAAGGGAGGATGCTTCTTTTGAAGATCTCAAAAGAAGTAATGGGTTCAGGATATCTGGTGAACCAACTTTACCTCGTTACAGCATCACTGCTTTACATGTAAGATCTCAGCTTGCATGAGGACATGCAAGAAGGTAAGTTGGAGGGTATGTTGGATTATGAAAAAGGTACAAATATCCTCCTTATTCCCACAGTTCATGATACAATCTTGATTGACTTTTCTGTTAATTAGGGATAAATAGGATAGAAAATGATTAATATGTCTTCTAGTGATATTATTGAAGTTATGTTGAATAGATTCTAAAATACGATTGGAATTGTTTGATTCCGTTACAAGATTGGATAAATATTGTCAAAACTGAAATAGCAAAGGAGATCTTGAAGATGTGTGAGCTATTGGAGGTTAAAGACTTTTGGCGCAAAGCAGTTTTAAAGATGATTTGATTTTCTATATTGTAACTTCATAATAGTAAAGCAATCTTGAGGATCTTCCGATCCTCAGGATGGCTTGATTTACTCAGATTATTGTATATATAGAGGATAATAGATCCTAAAAGACAATCTAAGAATTGTGTTCAAGTATTCAGACTCAAAGTTACTCTGCGCAAGTAGTTTTTGTGATTGATGTACTAGCTATGAAGTTAATAAAAGCTTTGTTCATTTTCACCATTTCTACATACTGAGTTTCTAGTAGTAGTGCTTCTAAGGACCAAGGGCCCAGTCTAAAGGATCTATTGTTTCAGATGTAACTGTATCAGTCTGATTTATGTTTTGCGATTCAATTCTCTTTAACAATAGTTAAGATGGATGGATAAGCGTGTTAATGATTTCACACTATTTTGCATACCGAAGATAGACATTTCTTTTGAGAGTTGATGATTGTTGATTCCAACTTCAATTACTGTAGTTTGTTGCTTGATAGTTCCTCACGTTTTCATATGCATTTTTCCTTTTACTTAGATTCACATTTGTTGTTCCTTTTAAATAGATTACAGTTGTCGTTCCTTTCATTTAAAGTTACAATTGTTGTTCCTTTCCATTCAGTTATATTTGATGTCCCTTTTGATTAGATTACAATTGTTGTTTCTTTCCATTAGAGTAATTCGTTATTTCCTTTCTATCAATTCGATTCATAGTTAATAGTTAATTATGCAAGTCTTTTACTTAGATTCAATCGTTGCTTCTTAGTTAAATGAATTCAGCAGATTAGCTAGTTCCTTTTCATTCACAGCATGTTAGTAATATGATTTCAATTATGTTAAATAAGATCTTAGTCTTAGAATCTTTAAATGAACATTTGAGGAACTTGATTGTGGATAAACTCAGGTTTTCTTTAGCTATGCGATTTTAGCCTCTAACAGCTATATGCATAGACTTTGCTAATGTTCTTGAGATAAAAGATGAATCTTCGGGTTGATAAATTAATGTTAAACTAAGGTTGTTGTTAAGACATTATTATATCCCAACACAGTGTCACATCAACCTGTCACATCAACATGTCACTGATCAACCTGTCCAACTGTTGTTGTCAACGATACTCAACCAGATCCTCTCACATGGATCATATACCAAGGACACATGTCAACTAGATGTCCAACATCACCAACACATGCCTCTACCAAGCATGTACCAAGATCACCAACATAGCATCACAAGATATGTGTCTCAACCATGTACCAAACCTGTACCGTAACAAGTGCATCGACCATGCACCAAACCTGTACCATATCATGTATCATAACAAGTGAATCAACCATGCACTGAATCATCCATCAATTATGTACATCAACACCATATCAATTACCAATCATATACCATACCATGTATCAACCATGTACATCAAAAATGTACATCAACACCTATACCATACAATGTACCAACAATGTATCTCAATCATATACCATATCACTCAATCATGCCATACACCATGTACCATAGGATATATCAAGTAAGTACTATCAATGGTGTATCTCAACCAAGTACCAACATCACCAAGAGATGTATCTCACACATATGTTGTCATATATCAAGTGTAATCCTCAACAATGTATCAATATCAATGAGAACCATACACCATGTGCCAATGCTTCAAAAGTATACCAAGAATAAGACTCAAGCATATAGCATCATCACCATGTAGCCAAACCAATATACCAATATACCAATATAGACAAGATGTACTACTACTCAATGTACCATACGACTATCACCAATATGTACCATGCATCAACAAGACATGCCTCTCAAGCATGTACCATACCATCACCAAGCATAAGATATAATCACATAAGCATACATGTGACCTATAGTTGACCTGTTTCACTGTAACACTGACATGTAGCACTGTCACAACCTTCAACAGTCTAGTACCAACATTCTTCATAATTTTGTCTTGTCCTCGTGAGACAAATATTGCTTGTCACGCGAGGCCTCACGTGACATCACTTAGGCAACACGCGAGGGTACCTCATGTGACACCCTCAAGATGACCCACGAGGTCCTCCTAAATTAGGGTTATAGAAAAACCCTTGCACTCTGTAGATCTGAAACTTTCTCTCTTTCCTCGTACTTTCTCGGCTTCCTCAGACTTGTTGTCATATTCACCAATAGACCAAAATACTATACCGTAACATTCTCACAAGATAGATATTCAATGTAAGTGTGTGTGTCCTTATGAGATATTCCTTGAGGTGTTTGTATACTTTTTCATAGTAACCTCTTTCCTTAATCTTAGGGCTTCTAGTACTTTCTTGTCACAACCACTTTACCCATTCATTAATTGACATGTAACCAACTAGGGGCTTCTTGACCATTCTTCGGGGCTTCCAACTTCACAAGGCCATATCTCCCTAACTGTGAGGAACCACATGGCGTACCACCTATCACCAGAAATGGAATGACAAGAAATACTCATATATGAGTGTCTTTCCTACATCTACACTATACTTCGTGTCCATGTTCCTCAAACAACTTTGGGTCCCATAACCACACCTTTGGAGTATGATGTAGAATTCATAAAATACACCCAACACATTTGCTAACATAAACCACTCCATCAATGACAACTATCTCACCATCAATATCAGCCTCATCTCTAGGGCTTCCAGACTTCTCCAAGGGTTGACATCAATGGAAACCAACTATCCAAACCAATTGTCCAACAGGAGTAGTCCTCATGCAAGAAGGATGGCCTTTGGCCTTCACTATCAAACAACTTTTGGAGAAACATTTGGGACAATCCATCTATGAAAAGGAAATTGTGGCTATTATGCATGTCGTGGATCTCTGGCATCCTTATCTATTGGGGCAACACTTCCAAATTAAAATAGATCATCAGTGCCTCAATCATTTTCTAGAACAACGAATTTCATCCCTCGAGCAACAAAAATGGGTAACCAAGCTATTTGGATATGATTATGAGATCATTTACAAGAAGGGAAAATAAAATGTGGTTTTTGATGCTCTTTCTAGGAAGTATGAAGACGAAGGGTTCCTCTTTTCTCTCTCGTTCCTTGTACCATATTGCCTCCAAGATGTTCACCGGGAATGACTGCAAGACCCCAAAATTTATTACATGATCCAAAAATTGCAAGACAATTCCCAAGTTTCTCCATAGTACTCTTGGAACAATGAAGAGCTTCACTAAAAAGGTCGTTTGTATTTAAGAAAATAGTCGCAACTTAAATCTACGGTGCTTTCAGAGCTTCATGCTTCCCCCATAGTTGGGAATTTAGGGTTTACCAAAACCTATGACCAGGTCAAACGTTCTTTTTTCTAGGATGGTATGAAACAGGGTGTCCACACCTTTGTGGTTGGATGTGATGTATGTCAATGCAACAAGGGAGAAACAATCAAGGCCTCAGGCACACTACAACTGTTCTCAATTCCACCGACTATTTGACGGGATATTTCTATGGATTTCATTGTTGGCTTACCTAAATCAGGCAATAATTCAATCATCATGATGGTAGTTGATCATATTTCCAAATATGCTCATTTATGTGCTCTTCAACACCCATTCACCACATCCATAGTGGCTCATATTTTTATGGATAATATCTTCAAGCTTCATGGTATGCCTCATTCTATTGTCTCTGATAGAGATCCCACTTTCACTAGCAATTTTTGGAAACAATTGTTCAGACTTCAGGGAACTTAATTGCATCTCAGCACCACCTATCATCCCTAGACTAATGGCCAAACTAAATTTGTCAACAAGTGTTTGGAAACATATTTGAGGTGTTTTTCATCTAATAGACAAAATAAGTGGGCTCAATGGTTACCCCTAGCTGAATGGTGGTACAACACACCTTCCCATACAGCTACTCACATGACTCCTTTTGAAGCAGTATATGGACAAAATCTACCATCGATTCTCTCATACATGTTAAGTGTCTCGAAGGTTCAGGTGGTTGAAAAAAATCTTACAGTTCACGAGGCCCTTCTCTATACCCTCAAAGAAAATTTGGCCATGGCTCAGAGTCGCATGAAGCAACATGTAGATCAAGGTCATTGAATGAAAATTTGTTAAAGGGACCAGGTGTTTCTTCATCTACAACCTTATAAGTAGACTTCACTCAAATCTAACCACTATCAAAAACTTTCTCCCAAATTTTATGGTCCTTATACAATTCTCAAGCGAGTGGGTGTAGGTGTCCTACTAGTTATCTTTGCCCAGTCATTCTAAGCTCCATCATGTTTTTCATGTCTCATGATTAAAGAAGGTGATTGGGACTATGTTCCACACTCAAACCAATATCCCTGAGTGGTATGAAGAAGGTTCCATTTGGTTTCAGCCATAAGAAATCTTGGACCATTGCAATCGTCGTCTCTATTAGCGCACCATCAAGGAAGTGTTAGTCCAGTCAAACTATACAACTCCAAAAGATACCACTTGGAAATTGGTCGCCATTTTGCAACAATTTCCTCATCTCAAGCCTCAAGGACAAGGCTATTCTTCAAGGGGGGGGGCATGTTAGGGACCTAACCTCCCTAACCCCTCATGTAGGTAGAATAATATATTTCCATGTAATAAATGCCAACATTAGTTAATAAGGCCTATTTAATAAATGTGAACAAGTCAATGTAAGAAGACCTAATAGAAGCTTATGCTTCTAGAAGGATCTTCCTCTAGAATGATATTTAGAAGATATAATTAGTATAAATAAGAGTAGGAGGCATGAGAAGTCTTTTTCGTGATAATTATTGTAATAGAGCTCTACTATGCTAGAGGTTGTCCCCTCAAAGAGGAAAGTGAACATTGCCTTATCTAAATAAAGGTATCATTTTTTTTTTGTCTTCTCAATATTTTGTTGTTCCATTGATATGTTGAATATTCTTGTTTTTGCATATCGTATTACATCTGGTACATTACAAACCTTCAAAAACCACAAAATTTCGCATAAAATTAATTGTTTTACTGTGTTCACAACCCTTAAATATAAGTCGTTGATCCCAAAATCAAGTGAAATTGGAGTCTTTTATTCGACTCCATCGGTCAATCGTCGATCAACACTTTCCTTTGGGTGCACACGACACCTTCCCCAAACCGTCGACCCGACCGTCAGCCATCGGCCATCCCTATTGGCTGACATGGCATGACATTTGGATGTTGATGTGGCATGAAATGTCATCCTGAGGTGTCAACATGGATGACATGGAATGAAAAATGGATGTTTACGCGGCATGACACATGGATGTTGATGTGGCATGACACATCATTTTCCTATTTTCTCCATTATCATCAATCAAATCTCTTGGGCAACCCAAACACCTCATTGAATCAATCGATGCTCGTCCATCGATGCATCGACAACAAACACATTGTTGATTCTGCCAATTCCCAAACATCCACCCATCAGACCATCAGAGTTTATGTTCGATGACTGAAAACACTTTGTTGAATCCGATCGACGCCCGACCATCGACCCATCAACAATTTTCCATGGGCAACTTCAACACTTAAAAAACTTTTCAATCAAAATTTTGATCAATCTAGTTCGTTGATCTATCGCTCAAAATGACTGTGGTCATTGATATAACTTCATCCAACCCTATCGATGCCCGGACATCGGCCATCATAGATGTCTTCTAGCTGAACCAAACTCTTCACCACTTTGGTTGACCCGACCATCGATCGTCACCCGTTTTTCTTGGCAATTTCCAGGACTTAGAAAATTTTGACAGAAACCCAAGTGAATCTGGGTCATTGATCTACTTCAACTTCCCAACCGTCAAAATTGAATCTCGACCGTTGATTTTCTCAACCTTCAAAATGATCGAAACCTTACAAATTTTTAAATTTATTAAAGTTAATCTCGGTCGTTGATCTCGCAATCAAACACAATCTTGGTTGTCGATTCGTTGAACTCTTCAAAACACTACAACGACCATTAAAACTCAATTTTCAGCCTTCCAGGTCGAATTTGTCTCTGTAACCTTGCAAATTAGCTCTATTAAACCTCCTCAACAACTCTGAGTCATTTAAAATTGAACCTTGCTCATGAATTTGGGGATTTCTCTATGATTTTTCACCATTTTTTCCAAATTCATCACAAACAAAAACTACAGCAGCGACTTTGTCAAATTCGGACTAGATTGAGCCCATACAAGCCCAGTTTTTGAACCAAACTCTCTAATACCATAATGTAACGTCCCCTAGCCCAATAGAGGGACATTACGGTGTAGAAAACTTGCAAAAACAAAAATTCTGCTATCTAAATAAATTCATGTAGCTTCCAGCTATGATTTAAATACAGATTTAATTGTTGTTTACTACAGTTAATTACATTCATCTACAACATTCTAAATTAGACATGAAATGTAGCTAAGCAACTCAACAGATCAGCATATAAATCATTCTCAAATACATAGAGTTCATGCACAACAATTTAACTCATAAATACAAGATAGAAGACATATCAAACACTTATCTTTTAAATTTGTTATGCAACCAACTGCTTGGGACAGACGTTCCACCCAACCATATACTAATTGTTCAAAATATCAACATCTGTTCACCCCCAAGCTAGGTCTAGTAATCCAAAAAATAGTGTGGTCTCTCACTATCCACTCACATGATCCAGGTGGATATTTGTGGCCAACCACCTATTCCAACTGGCTCCTCTTGACAGTTTTAGTTCAGCACGTTCTTTTGTACTTTTTTGCAATGGTGATTTCTACACTTCTAGGGCTGTATAAATCCCTACATATATTCCATGTGGATACTGGTGGCCTCCCACCTAATCCAACTGGCTTATTTTGAATGTTTTCATATCAGCACATCTTATTGTACTTCTAGGGCCGTTTTGGGGCCCTTAATAGTTTTTTTTTGCTCAGCACAGTCAAATTGTAGACGAAGTTATATTTTGACAGTGCAATGTGTATTTATCTAAAATACCTTTCCAACGGGCTATCACGCGCTTAAAACGGAGGTCGTATGCAAAGGTTACGACCCCGGGAAGTTGAGGTACCAACTTACCCATAGGGGCCCACATAACTTTTGGTGTTTCACCTCCTAGGGTTAGGTTTTTGGATGTATATGGTTTTGGCATTCATGAGTTATATCAAAAAGGCCTTTGGAGCCTCATTGTAATCATTTTGCTTAGACAGATGTGCGTAGCAGCCACATCTCTTCTCATAGATAGCTACCACCATTCGAGCAAGTGTTCCAGTTCTGTAGTTTTACAATTTCATCCTATTTCATTTATTCAATAGAAGATATTGTTCACTGGATATATATGGTGTTATTCATATTTCTATGTTTATTATATCCATTCTGTTAACTAGTTCATTCTTCTCCTAAACTCGGATCACAACTCATAAAACTCACAACCCACTGGTATTCTCTTACATCTATCCTGATTTTCCACCAGCTCTCTTCCTCTTGAATTTCCCAACCTAAGGAATGCACACCTGCATTGATCTCAATCCCTTGGGCATCTCATTCATTTATCAGGGTCTCTCTGGAATAGGTAGTTAGGAATCTCTCAGCTGAGAACTCAAGGGAACTTGCGCCAAGAAAACTACCAACAAATACTAGCAAACACTTGTTGTTTTAGTGCAACTCACCCAATAGTCCACTCTTTAGGCCTAACAGCATGGCTCTTCTATCTTCAGCTCCAAAACACTCTAGATACACTCTAGCATGCTTTAGAATTCACCCTCCATGGATGCACCAGCTCAAAGATCACTTTCTTGCTCTCTACTTTCTCCTCATGCACAAAAATTGATTGTGTAAAGTTGTTGTCCCAACCCATACAAATTTCCTCCCTTTGGCTTGCCTTTCTTGACTCACATAATTCCCCAAGTTGATTTTACTCAACATCCATGTGCCCAATAACTATGGGATATGACTACTCACACACCCTGTTACATGTATTCAATTATTGGCTTTGGGAACACTCAATTAGAAATTGGAAGGTTCATATACCAATAGCAAATTTAGGAAAATGGATCGAATTAATATACATGGGCAATTCCTCATTGGACCCCCTCTTAAGCATTATGTTAGATCCTCCCCTCTCTTGTGGATTAATTCATCCCCCATATCTATCCATGTCCCCTTAGTAGCTGGCATCACATTTTATTATTAGAACATAGAAATACAATTTTCATATTACATTGCTTTGGTTGTAGCCACACATTATATCTACATCAAGTATAATTAAACTAAGGATTATAGTGGGGATGTTACAAAAAATCACCTTCACGCTTCTTAAGGCCCTTCCCCATGTCATAGATTGGTGGGAGACTTACTATGAGAAACATGTTGAGGATGAGTCTACAATTTTTGGGCCAGGACCCACTTGGACATCTTTTGTTGATTCCCTCAAGGAACAATGTTACCATGTTGGAAACTATGACGACCAATACATGAGATGGACCACACCATGTCAAGAGAGGGGCCAAACAGTGACAGAGTTTACAAATACCTTCCATACCCTACACACCAAGTTGGGTATTAAAGACTTTGAGCGACATCTAGTTATAAAATATCATTCAACTCTACACAATTACATCCAAATCGAAATGGAGTTTCTAGACATCTTATCATTGGGAGCCACTTATCAAAATCAAGCAAAAATTTAAGCAGCAGAACAAGCAGGAGTTCAGGTATGTAAATCCACAACATCTGAAGTATGGTAAGGGTGGCCCTAACTCTTAGGGGAAAGGAGAGAGAAAGTATGGTCAGTTCTAGGACAACCAGTCAAAGCCACCAACAAATAATGGTAATGGGAAGTCGAAGAAGGATACTAGAAAGTGGTGTGAGTTCCACAAAATCCCTTGGAACAACACTGATGAATGTCGCTCCAAATAGTCATTGTTGGCTGAGACGAAAGCCTCGGGGTCAAATGTTGACTCAGACTCCGATTCAGAATCGAAAAAGGGAAAACAAATCATTGATGTAGAGACCAATGTCACCATCTCTACCACAAGATTCCATACAGAGGAACCAGAGGAGCCTAAAGAAGGGAAGTGCCTCTTCCACTCATAAATGTGGGTGAAGAGGAACCCACTACATTCATTATTGATAGAGGTATCCATAAGAACATAATCTCAGCAAAGTTTGTCAAGAGGTTGAACCTAAAAACGACACCACCTCCTCAACCATACACCATCGGTTGGCTCAGCCAAGGATGAAGCATTCGTTTTCAACTAACAATGTCTCCTGCACTACAACATCAAACCCTTCAAAGACAAGGTATTGTGTGATGTTTCTCCTCTTGAATTTTGTGATGTTTTTTTAGGACAACCATATATGTGGAAGAATCATGTTGTTTATGAATCTAGGCCTCGTATTGTCATTATTACTTTGGGAGATCAACTCTTCAAGTTATTGGAGGTAGTCCCAACTACTTCAGTCTCTTTGATCTCCGCGATGCAGTGCAAGAAGGTGGTCTCTCGGACCAAGATATTTTTCCTCTTTATGGTTTGCTCGGAAGGTGAAAAGAAGGTCACTGCAACCGCCAAAACCTTTGCATGGGGTCTCTCTACACTACAACAACAAGTGGACAAGATATTAGAAGAGCACAAAGATATATTTGTCTCGCCTACTGGGGTGCCTGTGCACTTTCAGGTAAAGCAATAAATTGATTTGACACCATGTGATCCTTTATCTAACGACCCTATGTGCAATCATTATGTTGTGGATTATGAAGAAATCAAATGTCGGGTCCAAGAGATAAATATGAAGGCCACATCATACCAAGATCCTCACCTTGTGGGAGCCCAATTATTCTAGTACAAAAGAAGGATGGGACATGGTGAATTTGTATTGATTACAAATCCCTGAACAAGATCATAATCAAGAACCGGTACCCAATGCCCTAGATTGGTGATCTTCTCGATCATCTCAAGGGAGCCAAGTTTTTTAGTAAGATTGATATGAGGTCAGGCTACCAACAGGTGTCGATTGAGCAAATTGGCGTATGGAAGACAACCCTCAAGTCTAAAGAAGGTCCCTTCGAGTGGTTGGTCATGCCCTTCGTCTTGACTAATGCCTCAGCCACATTCATGTAGATGATGGATGATATAATACGACCATTCACAAACTCATTTATGGTCGTATATCTATATGACATCCTCATCTTCAACAAAACTTGGGAGGAACATTTGAAGCATATTCAACAAGTCATGGGAACCCTGCGACAACACAAGTTATATGCCAATTTGGAGAAACGTTCCTTCGGCGTGTAGAGAATCCAATCTTTGGGATACATCATGGATGAGCATGGTGTGCATGTGGATCCAGACAAGATCCAATTCATCTGCGATTGGTTGGCCCTGAAGATAATGATCGAGCTCTGCAGCTTCTTGGGTCTCACCAACTTCTACCATCAATTTGTGTTGGGGTTATCTTATATCACTTGGGCCCTAATCAAGGTGACCAAGGGTGGAGCGAAGGCCAATTTTGTGTGGGTTGCATCCCAACAGAAATCATTTGAGGATTTCAAATTCTTCCTTTGCTCAGCACTAGTCCTTATTCTTCCAGACCTGCAATAGCCATTTGATATTGAGACAGATGCTTCAGATTATGTTATCGGCGTAGTCCTCACTTGACATGGGCATCTAGTAGCCTATTACAGTGAAACACTATATGATGTTGTTTGCAGATACACCACCTACAACAAAGAGATGTACTCCATTATATTCCAGGCATGTCGATAGTGGAAGCATTACATTTTGGGGAAGGAAATGATCATCCACACCGATCACATGCCTTTGCAAATCATGCAGACACAAGGACAGTTACAAAATGACTGTCATCATAAGTAGTCCATGTACTTGCAACAATTTCACTTGAACATCAAGTACAAGAAGGGAATCACCAACCATGTTGCAAATTGCCTCGGTCGACCCTCGGTTGTGGCTCTAACCATGGTTCTTAACTCTTGTCAGCATGAGACATCCAGGTGACCAAAATTATACAATAATGAATCTCACTTTGCTATTGTCTATCAGCCAATGAGAGCATGAAAAAAATTTCCATACTTTCATCTCCAAGATGGATTTATATGCCATCTGAGCCATCTTTGTGTTCCTTCAAGCGAGCGTGCAAAGATGATATGGGAAGATCATTACAGTCAGGTGATAGGACATTTTGGTGTAGACAAAATAGTGGTAGTACTACAAAATCATTTGTATCGGTCAAAGCTTCGACAAGATGTCCGCAAGTACATAAGATCATGCACTACTTGTGCCATTTCCAAGCCCGCCATCAAGAAACAAGAGCTATACACCCATCTTCCTACTCCAGATAGGACTTGGGAATCCATCTCCATAGATTACATGTCTGATCTACCTTCAACCAAGCATGGGAATGACTATGTCTTCATGGTCGTTGATCGATTCTCAAAGATGGTCGTTTTGGCACCGTGCAAGAAGAGCATCATAGATGAGGTCACTGCCAAGCTCTTCTTTGAACATGTTTGGCTTGATTTTGGGCTCCTCATATTTCCAAGACAAGACATATACCGCCACATTCTCTTTTCCTTTCTTATAACTGATCTCATAATCATAACCAAGCATCTTATTGATCCACTTATGTTTCTCTAGTGATGGAAACCTCTCCTCTAAAAAATATTTTAATCCATGATGAGTTGTCTATATCTAGAAATGCCTCCCAATGAGATATGGTCACCAAGGCTTGATGAAACCTAGGATGGCTAACATATATTTCTCACAGGTAAAATTACCTAATTTTTTGACACACAAATTTTATTAGTGAAAGCCAAGGTATGCCCATCTTGCATTAATATGTATCTAGGGCCTCTACCTAAATCTTCACATTCCAAGACCAAATTTTTAGTGAAATCAAGTATGTTTTAACATGTGCAGTACACATGGATTCTTTTAAGATTGAAAAATCTTGCTCAGCACCATCATTCCAAATAAAGACATTATTTTTAAACAAGGTAGTCAAGCGCATTGTTACCCCCCTCGCTAGCCCAGGGGTAACTAAGGAGATGATGTCTCGAGGCTTGCAGGTAGCAGACATGGAGTGTCAAGAGCCTAATGCATAACATACCCTGTAGATCCCCTCTGTTTCACGACAGTCCATAATCATAATCATTACAATAGAGAAGTGTCCACTATGCCATATTGGATCCCAGAAGATAGCAGGTCTTGCTTCATGAGGTAACAAGTTTGGTCTCATGGTAAGTGTCACTTTAATACTCGAAGCATTTGAGCGTGTTGCAAATGTCACACTTGAGTGTCATAGCCTAAGTGTCTCAAAGTGATATATGCACCTTACCAAGTGTTGCAACCCATTGAAATCATATAAACATTTGTCACAATCCCTAAGTCATGTTGGAAGAAGAATCCCTATCATATGATAGACAAAACACACCTTTTTATTGGAAATTTCGACCATTTTTGGGCATTTAGAAGGGTGGCACTCCCATACCCATGCTTAGGGAGCACTGGTGCTCCCCCTGCCATGTTAAGGGGGTGTCAATGGTGCTTTGTCTCTCAGAAGGGGGGGTGCCAATTTGGTTAAAGGGGGAAATGAGATCTTCCACCTTTTACTAATGGCCAGCTCTGAATGGATGAGGTTGTTTTAGTCGACTCATATATTATGGCTCTATCTTAGGATCGAATACCAACTTAAGGAGCCATATCCTCAACAATTTTCCCTCATTAGCTCATGGTGGTTGTGCCTCTAAAGCCTATATATTGAAGGTATTTCCAAGGTGAAAAGAGGAGGAATTCATATGTCAAACCTTTGATCTTGGGAGAAGCATCAACATTTTTATTTCAAGGTTTTCATGCAAGGGATCGATGAGAAGATCTTGGAGAAGGTGTTGTATTGTTAGACATGGCTTGTAAGTTCTTGTAACTTGTTTTCCAAATTAATATTAACTTGGCCTATTCCCTTCAAGTTCATGTGTTCTACATTTGCTTGTCTATTTTCATTTCAATCTTCGTAGATAGGTATGCTTTGCTTAATCATACAGAGTAGGAGAAAGAGTTATTTTGATGGTCTTTGTAGGACTTCATTTGCATTAAGGATCTTGGAGATCAAGCCTAAAGATTGGAGCAGCAAGGACGGACATCACAATAAGGTACGCTACATTCTTCTTCTCTCTTGCTTGATTGGTTGAGTTAGATTTAAAGGGAAAGTAGCAACCATTTGTTTACTTATGTCTTTGGACCAAAGAAGGGGTCTTGGTCCAAAGGGGAGCTTAACTATCCGCAGGGTAATATTTCTCACAACAGTGACCCACTTTTGCTACTCTAGTGATGGCAACCTCTCCTCTAAAAAATATGTTAAGCCATGATGAGCTCTCTATATATAGAAATGCCTCCCAATGAGATATGGTGACCAAGTATTGATGACATGTAAGGTGGCTATCATCTATTTCTCATAGGTAGACTTACCTATGTTTTGTCACACAATGTTTTATTAGTGAAAGCCAAGGGGTTCCCATCTTGCATTAATATGGCTCTAGGGCCTCTACCTAAAGCATCACATTCCAAGAAAAAAGTTTTAGTGAAACAAGTATGTTTTCACATGTGCAGTACACATAGCTTCTTTTAAGATTGAAAAATATTTCTCAACACCATCATTCCAAACTAAGGCATTCATTTTAAACAAGGAAATCAAGTGCATTTTTACCCCCCCTCCAGCCCAAGGGTAACTAAGGAGATGATGTCTAGAGGCCTGCAGGTAGCAGACATGAAGTGTCAAGAGACTGATGTATAGCACACCCTATAGAGCCCCTCTATTTCATGACAATCCACAATCATCATCATTACAGAAGAGCAGTGTCCACTATGCCATCTCGGATCCCAGAAGACAACAAGTCTTTCTCATGAGGTAACAAGTTTGGTCTCGTGGTAAGTGTCACTTTAATACTCAAATAATTTGAGCATGTTGCAAAGAGTCATTTATTGAATAAAAAATGTTTCCTTGGGAATTATACCTTTTTCCTTATTTCACCTTGGTGGTTGACATGGTTTTCTAATAAGTGGGTCGCCCTTGGGAAAAGGGTTGCTACTAGGTGGTTCCTTGAAGGATCATCATACCATTTCTCACTCATACTTACCACTTTCCACATTTCTTCCCCTTTGTTTCATCATCTTTTGGGTTTTCATGTGCATTGAGCCCAAGAAGGGCTTGTACCTCATTTCATGGGAAGAAGGGGCTAAAGGCCTAAAGGTGTTGTAGCTGGAAAAAGTTAAAATCCATAGATTATCCTTCTAGATTCTCTCCCTGAGGTCCTGAGAGAAATGAAACCATACCCCATAAGAATGAAGGACATTTTAAAACAAATAAATGTCCTACTTGGTGGGGGAATGCATTTGTGGTGTCCTTTACTTTCCATTGCATATGGAACTCAGTGTGTTCCTAAATTCAAGTGGTGTTGTGGTTCTCTTTAATTTCCATTGCACATAGCACTCAATGGAACATAATAAATTAAATGGCAAGGGCTTGGAAAAATGTTGTATTGAAAATGAAGGATGCAACACACCCTCCACAAAGGCACCCATAAATGAGACAATACAAACCCTTGATATGTCAAGAACTCCATGCCCAAAATTCTTCCTCCAATCCACCACATACTCATCACATGATCTAGATAGGGTCTTCTTGGGAAACATTCCTTGACTTGGGGATTTATTTACCCAATAGGGCACCATGACACCCCTCCCATACCTAAATTTGGAAAAACTTATAAGGTCTTTGAGCATTTATTTAATTTGATGCACATGTTTAGGTGGTTCTTGTATTAAATGTGGCTTACTTGGCATGATTCTTGTGACTCGTGGACCCTTTGAGGGCATACTTGTTTGTCTTCATGTGACCTTTCCCACATGATGGACATTGGAGACCATATGTGGAAGGTCATGGATGATGAGCATTGCACATAGAAGTGAAGGACATTCCCTTTGGAGGCACGTTGGAATCACTAGAAGATGAGGTTGCACCCGTCTCCACTTGGAAGTTGGAATTTGGAGGCCTGGGACACCACTTCTTAGCCCTTGACGTCACTTTGGAGGGCTAGGGTTTGATGGATGAGATGGTTCTGAAGGTGGCTTGATAGGATGAGACCCATGGCAAGGCACTTTGGCACATGAGAGCATGACACATGGCCTTTGGAGGCCCAACACCCCCCTCTTTCATGCTTGGTGTTGCACTTGGAGAGCCTATGTCACCCTCTAGGGCATGATGTCACCCTTCTAGGGTTTTATTTCATGTAAATTTTATTTTTTGCAAAATATAGAGACAATTTGAAGGGGTCGCCCCCCTTATATTTGGTTGTTGACAATTTAAAGTGAACAAATAGGTCAAGGTAGCTCCATATAAATAGATCACCTTGACATTTCATTTTATCATGACGTGTTCTTACCTTTGTGAGAATACTAAGTCTGAATTTTTTGTTATTTTGGGGTTATTGGCTTATCTCTCTCATGTGCTATCTTTTGGAGGTCAAGTAATGAATGTTCTTTGTTGATTTTTTGGATGGAATTGATGCAATCAAGGTTTACTTTTGTGATATCTCGGTGAAGTAAGTAAATTTCTGCAATTTTATTTCATGATATTGTGTTTCATGGTGAATTTTACTTGCTCGTTCTAGATGTCTTTCTTGCCTAAACCCTAAGAGAGGAGCATAAGTGCTTCCTCCCCTCGCAAGGTTAATTTGTCTAAAGTTTGTGAAGAAATCCTAGCTARGGTTAGASTCCTAAAKCCCTAAAGTRCTAASACTTTAGGATTTTAACCCTAGACTCTTGATTCTTGACCTAGGTGAAGCTATAAGAAGGGAGAAAAGGTTTCTACGGCCCAAAAGTGCTTGCACCCTAGAATATCCCTTTCCTCAAGGTTTAATCTCTAGGGTCCTAATGTGATAGCACCTTAGATATTGAATCCTACCTCTTGGTTGCATCTAGATCAAGTTCCAAGTTAGTTGCATTTGTTGTTGTAAAGACTTCATATCCCTAAGGAACTAATCTCCGAGCTCTCTTATGGTGAAAGTGATCAACAAACTCTCTTTTCCAACTCTCTCAAGTTTCCTATTATCTCTATTAACACTAACTTGAGCTAATTTGATTGCAAACTTTTTGTTGTTGCAAAAGTTTGCTACAACCATCTTAACATACTGTAATTTGTTGCATATATTGATCTAAATGTGGCCTAACTTACTAGAAATTGCATCTAACAATTGAGTATTAATCGAGTGGATTTATGCTAAATTTTCCTTGTCAATTGTTGCAATTATGAAGCATATTTGTTGTTGTTGTTACAAATTTATATTGTTGTTGTAAGACTATTGTATTGTTGCAAATTTGTACCATCCATAGAAAATTATCTTTGTCTAGTGTCTTATGAGGTTCTAATTGCATGTTTGTACTTGGAAGTAATCATATAAATGTTATAAAGTGTTCTTGTTCTAGGCAGGTACTCAAATATCTTTACACCTCCCATTTACATTGACCTAGACTTTATCTTAGGTGATCAAGAGAGGGGGCAGTAGGCTTGGATAACAAACTTGCTACTTTGATCCCTTGAGGTCATTGGGGAATCCTCCCCCGTGGTGGAACTCCTCCATCACTAAAATGAGGGGATTTCTTACTAAGGTGACAGTGGTAGGATTTCTTATAGTTACATAAATTTGAGGACTTGTGTTGGGGCTTTGCATAAGTAAAAATATTGCAATTACGTTTTTGTGCCATTGTCAGGGATGATTGAGTCATTCTCCTCAACGACATATCTTTTGGTAAACTTTATCCTGAAACCCTTATTTCTCAAGTTTACCTGGAAACTCCACTGAGGGTAGTTCCCTCGCCTTCCTTTGATGATCCTGGAGGGATCATCTGGTGACTCCACTGATATATTCCTAGGTGTCATCATGCTCTCAACTTTGTACTCTCAAGTGATGCAACCATGGCACCCTAGGATGACCATGAAAGATATCCTTCTATTAATTTTGAGAACATTCATGGATTCTCAAATGAGTTTGATATTTGGTCAGAAGACCATCCAATGTTTGAGGATTATGTTGTTATTCATATTGTAGAGTTCCTTGAGTACCTGTGGGAAACAAAACCACATCATGAGGACATACAAATAAAGTTGTTTATAAATTTCCCACCCTTGGAAGTGCAAGATTGGGTCAAGGATTGTTGCAATCCAAAGGGAATATCTTCACTCATAGATCTCATTAGCAGATTTATTGAGTATTGGCACCCAAATTATCATACATATGAAGATGTGCTTAGAGATATCACAATATTCCTTGAGGACGTAGGGTTCACCACTGAGATTGTAGAATATCTCAGGAAGGTACACCAGGCTCAAAAACAAGAACCCAAGGAAAATGTTTTTGAAGAGCATCCTCATGAAGACAAAGTGTTGGTGTTTTCTCCTCCATTTGATGAAGTCATCCAAGCCTCCATTCCTCCTGCACAAGAAGAAGAGAATGTGGTGAGTTATTTCCCTTTTTGAATTCATCATGATGATTTATTTCATGATTCAGAAAATGAAGAAGTGTTAGAGGAACCCTTGGATGCACTATACCCTTCATGTTATGATAAGGGTGATGATGTGATTGATAATATTGATGAGTTTATACATGTTGGGAGATATAAATAGGATTTGATTGGTCATGATGGAGATCCCATTTACGATGTTGAGGGTCATTTTCAATTGTTTGCTTTACAACAACCATATGTCATTGTTATTAATTCAGATGCTAGTCAACAAGGAGATGACATTATTACAAATTTGTTCCCAGCACCTAGGGATGACTTTTTGCATCATTCTCATGATGATTTTCAGTCATGCCCTAGGTGGTTTGATACATATTCTTCTAAGCACTTAGATTTATTCTATGAAGAAAATTTTCAACCACCATTGTGCTCCAATTTTGATGAGGGTAAGGACATGATTTTCCTAGAGCAGGAGTTTGGTGATGATATTTTCCGACCTTCCTCCTTCATCTTGATATACCCTTGAGGATGCAGGTGGGAAACACGTTCCTTGTCCCAGGTTGTCTCCGGGGAAAACAATTTCTTAGAATTTAAGGGTAGGTTGGATTCTTTAATAAGAATTTTGACATCTCAATCTTTCAACCTTCCCTTGAGTAATTATTAGTCGTCCTCTGGATTCATGTTCATCCCTTCCCAGGCCTCGAGGAGTGATAAGATCCAGGGTAGTCAACCTTCGGAGTCTTTGAGCCAGCCTTATGAGTATTTATCTTGTCACAACCCCATTCAAATATGGATTGAGCATTCTTTTGGAAATGTGACTTGGCATAATTTTGTCCCTCCCTCATGCCTCCATGAGTTAGACTTTATGATTAGTTATGATATAATACATGTTCTAGCTCATGACCTTTATGTGCTCGACTTATTTTTATTTTGATTTATGATGAAGCACAAGGGTAGATGTTTTGATACAATGCTAGGATGATTTTATTGGTTATATGGTTTGTTGGCACCAGGCCGAAGTGGAAAGAAGGATGATCGTGGGAAAGAAAGTGTGCAGAAACAGAAGTAACAGCTGGAAGGTAACACAGCATGCGTGCATGCAAGAAAGTGTGCACAAGGAAAACGACAGCTGGAGGAAGAACAGCACGCGTGCATGGGAGGAAGACCTAACGTCGATAGGGTTAGGGTTTTGGTAATACATTGTAAATGGTTGAAGAGCCTAATATATATAAATAGAGATACGCAGGTATCATAGAGGGGTTGATTTTCTTTTGTATTAGTTTAGTTTTTTTAATGTTCTAGCATAGCTATGTACGAGTTGATGCATTATGTTATATGGTTATGGACCAATTTTGTAAATTGTTGAGCTAAGAACAGAGGAGTGGAGGAATATATGAGGATTAGATCGTAGGTTAAGGAAATCCTGGCGCGATCTAGTTTGCCTCATATAGATCTTACCCATCAGAGGGAATTGTAAGTGCACGGCATTGGAGATGCATAACTACCATAATAAAAGAGCCAAGAGCCAAATCTTTGTGGATGTATCCCAGAAGGGGGTGAACCACAGTAATATCTGTGTAATGTGATGAATGCATGTATATCTTTATTTGCTTCCAACAGTTAATTGTTATGCTTAATGAATGAGTTAATGCATTGTTATGGAATACGATTGTGTTGTTTGGAGAACTAAACCATGAAGGATAGATGAAACCCCATGAGTACTAGTAGATTGTAGTCATAATTCGTAGTAGATGGCTCGTATTAACCATCCCCTATCTCATACTCAATCCTAGGCTATAAACACCTGAGTCTTACATCCACCCATTTAAAGCTATCTCGGGTGAGACTACGCAATGCACTCTGTGTATTGTGTTGCCTTTTGGTTTACCAAGATGGCCGATAGTTTTAGAGGCTTTGTTGGAAACCTGAAAGACATGAACCCTGGGTCAATAACTCAGATAGTAAAAGGAAGCACTAAAACCAACAAATGGTTTGTTTGTCATGTTAGGGATAGAAGGAACAAGAGAGGATTGAGTAGATGAGATAGATTGAATGAGAAAAGAATGAGTGAAACAAGAAGACTCATGAGCCATTAGAAGGGAATATTGAGATTTTGGAACCCCACGAAAGCAGAAATCGAAGGTTGGTTGAGAACCAAAGAGATAGATTTTTCCCAAAAGACAATAGAAACCCTAGAATCACACCTCACAAATATCTGGATAAATACGTGTTTACTAATTTACACGAAGTCTTTTTCTATGATTTTCGACATCTACTACAGGAGTGGATAATAAGGATGAAGGATAACCATGTGACGAACTGGATCCGACAGCTAGAGTGGACCTAGGTACAGATTGAGCAGTTACAACAGGTGAACAACAAATTCACTCGCACGGTATACTTTTGGCTTGACAATATTGTGGCAGGATTCATCACCAAATTTGTAGTTGACACAGTGAAGTCATACAGCGTAGCAGAGAAAGAATTTATACGTGGACCTCGAGGAAGGTACATTCAATCCATGTATACTTCTCTTAAGATACTACTATATAACAAAGGTGTAATGGCAATGGAATTAGACAGATAAACTTCCCTACGTGCATGGGGGAAGGGGGGAAACACTGACAAAGAGGGGATAAATGGAAGGAGGTGAGGATAAAGGAAAGAAAGAAGAGGAACCCTTGGACCCAATCATGATGGATGACGACCATCTCAAGTGGATCTTGGCGCCATCAGGAATGACGCATAGCGGAGTACCCTACCAATATAAGGTGAATACCAAAAAGAGAGCCATAGCCATGAGGGAAGGCTTGGCGAGCGATGAGGAAGAGGTAGAGGATCTTCAGGTTGTGGAGAAGATTGAGGAAATCATGCGCGCAACGTGTGAGAGGAAGACGAGAGGCCCAAGAATGAGAGGGGAAGGTATCCATCCTATCCATATTAATGTCAGTCTGGAACCCACAAACCCATGTGCGACTACTACACCAAAGAGAAAAACATCTTTTAGACAACCGAAGTTTGGAGGAAGTCTCACAGCAAGAAGTACGTCTACACTAGGAGCAACAATTGGAGGAGATAGTTCAAGCAGCACTAGTCAAGTATCTACACTACGCGGAGGAGGAAGTAGTTCAGTATTCATAATGGCAGGACACAATGCCACTATCAGACTACTAGAATTTTGAGGAGAAGCAACAGAAGACACGGAGAAGCATTTGTTCATTTGTGCAAAGATCTGGGAGGCAAAACAGGTCACTGATGAAGATGCCAAACTCATGCAGCTAGCGATTATGCTAAGAGACCGCGTACTAGACTGGTACATGAATTTAGATACAAATAGTTCCCCTGGGATGACGAGGACACTGGAAAACATTAAGAAGCTACTGATTAATGAGTTCCAGAAGCCCGGCTCAGAAGATCAGTACATGAACAAGATGATCGAGATAAGACAGAAGCCAGGAGAGTATGTATGGGAGATCGACTAGAGATTCAATTGACTAAAGGGAAAACCAAAATACCTTATGACTGAGATGCAACATCGGCACCTATTTGTCAACTCACTACTCCCACACTTAAAATATCCCTTACGACAACAGAAATTTCAGACGCAGGTAGAGGCTTTGCAGGTAGACTTGCAACTGGAAGAGAACCAGTACCAACAGATGGACCCAGCTATTAAGGAATTGAAGGAGGATTTGAAGAATCTAACATTTCAGTTAAACCGGAATAAGAATAGGACAACTGAGAATATGTTTGGTGCACCGCATGCAGGATGGAAGGACACCACAAGAACGAATTCCCAACATTTGTGTAGTATATGGAAACAGGTATGCCAAATCCACTACCATAGGGAGGATTATGGTGAGAAATATGAAATAAATCGGGTCACAGCACTTATAACTACACAATGATGCATAAATACTAGACAGTTTTGAAGAATTCATATTGCACCTTTTGTAAGTCAGTAGGTCACGACGACAAAGATTGCATAACTATGGAGCTGATGCAGGAAAGAACATCAGATGCATACAGGGTACAGACCAAAATGATGATTGTACAAGCAGCGCCACAGTTCAATCTAGCCCCAACTCCATACAATATAGCACAACAACGTGCAGCCATAGTACAACCTGACACAGCCCCAGTACAATATCGCGCAGCATAATCAAGCACCACCGTATAATGCTTCGAGAGGCGACCGAGCAGGCTACAGAGGAGGAGGAGGAGCTAAAGGAGGTTTCAGACACGATAGAGGACCCGTCACATGCCACAACTATCAGCAACCAAGACATTATGCACGAGAATTTCCACTTCCACCAGCAACTTGTCTGTATTTCCACTCATCGGACCACGATACAGAGGAATGTTTGACACTACTAGTAAATATTTAGGAAAAGATGAACTAGAACAATCAGAATGTTCAATGGATTTCATCCAAAGCTAGGGATGACGGACGAAACATCAATATAGTCACTCATGGAGGAAGGAAAATAGGAAATGACATAGTTCGACAAGAACCAGCATAGAACCAATGGGTAAAGAAGAACATTGAACCAAGAAAGCAGTTTGATGCACCAAAAGAAAAGGAGACTTTTAAGGAAGCCAGACAAGAATTTCATAAGGAGGACATAGCGTTGACTTCAACTGCGCAAACATTCAAGGAATCCCCAGAATATGAGATGTCGCCATCATTGGATCATACCAACGAAATGCAGCCCAAGGGACAAGTAAGTACAATCAAAGGATTTTTGCAATCATGCATGAAAGTATTAAGTGATCCTTCATCTGTGAAAATATTGCAAAACATACTAGAGAAATGTAGCAACGAGACGGAAGAAAAACTGAAACCAAAAACCATCAATCACCTACAGACCAGAAGAAGAACAAGTAGGGAATTTAGACTAAATGATAACATTGGAGATTTCAACATGGGAGACATTATACTAGACCTAGGATCTGAAGTGAATCTGCTACCCAAGAAGACCTTGCAATGCATGGGAGAGCCAACACTGGGATACTAAAATGTCCAATTAAAACTAGCAAACCAGCATAGAGTCTTACCAATAGGTAGACTGAAAGGAGTGACAGTAGATCTTGATGGAGCGCACACTAAAGCAGACTTTGAAGTCATTGAAATAGTGGATGGAACAACACCTTACCCAGCTCTTCTTGGTCTGGATTGGGCATTTGACAACCAGACCATAATCAATTTGAAAACTAGGAAAATGACATTTGAATCTGGATAATACAGGGTCATAGCACCACTAGATCCATCAGAAGGGGAGAGGTTCATAGAACCCACTTGCCTAGACTTAGAGGAAATCAACCAGTTGTATAGAACAACTGCACCCAATAAGGATTATGTAAACCCAACTACAGACGGGGTACTTAGTTGGTGAAGCATTACTTCATGCGTAATAGACTCAAACACCAGGTTAGAAAACTGGCAGCAGAGACTACACGAAGTATCCACGTGAAGATGTGCAAGAACAGACAGTGCAGTAAGATGGGTAGGCACAGAAATCAGAGAACCACCCAATTTCCACAGACTAAATGATTTGGAAACATTCTTGACGCAATACGAAGATGAAGTATTAGAAAAACAGCGACTGTTAGCACTTGACTTAGCACTCAAGGTGACACCCGCAAGATGGTAGGGCGTGCATAAAGAGACCATCACAGACTGGTATCAATGTAAACAACTACTGCGCATACGGTTCAGTGCAGCACAGGAATACAACAAACAGCAGAAATACCAAGGACAAGAGGCACCAGAGGAGCACTTGGCGAAGTGCAAAACGTTGTGGAAAATGACACCACCACAGGAATGGCCTCATCACTTCATACATACTTTAGAGGGCATACTAGGGAACTGGTACACAGACCAGGAATTGCGCAAAGGAACTACAACGTGGAGGGCATTGCAACAGAACTTCACAGTCACTTTCTCATTCGAGCATGAGAACCCCAACATAGACGCATCTCTCAAATGAATCAGAGGAGTAATATTCATCAAAAAACCGGAAACATAATTTATCGCAGAAGAACAAAAGCGGAATAAACAGACCGTTAAGGAACTATTGTCATGTTATCATGTACAGGAGGAAGCACCAGATGAAGATGACCCACGCGACATTTAGATCGAAGAAGTAGAAGGAGAAAGAGATGTGGAAGGACCACCCATAGAATCAGAATCCATTATCGTGCCAATTAAGGTAAAGAAATTTAACATCGGGATAGTTGAGCAGCCCAAAATGGCCAGCATTGGATACTAATGGGATGAGAAAACAGTAGAAAGCATCACATAATTGTTGCGTCAATATAGCGACCTTTTTCCCACAACATTTACAGAGATGAAGGGTATAGCAGGAGAACTGGGAGAGATGAAGATACCACTCATACCTGAAGTGAGACCTATAATACAACGACCCTATAGACTGAACGCCATATATAAATAGAAATTTAAAGACGAGATTGATCGGATGCTCGACGCCGGCATCATCGAACCAGTTGAGGAATCAAAGTGGATAAGCCCGATGGTAGTACATGACAAGAAACAAGGAAGAGGGATTAGGATATGCGTCGACTTGAGGAAGTTGAATGATGCATGCCTACATGACCCATTCCCTACACCGTTCACAGACAAAGTGTTAGATAATGTGGGGGGACATGAAGCTTACTCATTAACTGATGGATTCTCAGGCTACCATCAGATTAAGATAGCACAGGAGGACAGACACAAGACCACGTTTGCGACGGAATGGGGATCTTATCAGTACACACTCATGTCGTTTGGACTGAAGAAAGCACCCATGATATTCTCCAAAGTAGTCATCTCAGCATTTAAGGAATTCATCCATCAGTTTCTTGAAGTATACTTGGATGACTGGATAGGTTACAATCTGCTGAAAAACCATGTGGAAGTGCTACGACTAATGCTAGAAAGATGTAGACAATGCCAGATATCACTGAACATCAAGAAATGCATATTTGGAACACCGTTTGGGATACTATTGGGCCATATAGTATGAAAACAAGGCTTGTTAGTGGATTTGGCCAAGATCGTAGTCATTGTTAACTTACCAGCACCAAAAACAATTTGACAACTGATAGCAACCTTAGGGCACACAGGATACTACAAGAAGTTCATCAAAGGATATGTGCATATCACGGCCCCAATGGAAAAACTGTTACAGAAGGATACAAAGTATCAATGGAACGACGAGTTTCAACACAGTCTAGATACCCTGAAAGAAAGGATGGTTACCACATCGATATTAGTATTTCCAGACTGGGAAAAGACATTCCATGTGCATGTAGATGCATCGATGATAGCACTAGGAGCTATCTTAGCATAGCTAGGAGCAGGAGACTTGGATCATCCAATAGAATTCACAAGAATAAATCTATCCGACTCGGAACATAACTATAACATGATAGAAAGAGAACGCCTAGCTATGGTCTATGCACTACAGAAGTTCAGACATTACCTATTGGGAAAACACTTTAAGATGTTTACAGATCACTCAGCCCTGAAATGCCTAGTCAACAAGCTAGTGTTGGGGGGGAGAATTTGTCTATGGTTACTTCTATTTCAATAATTTGATTTTGAAGTAATAGTTAAACTAGAGAAACTAAATGCAGGACCCGACCACCTATCCAGGGTCACAAATGGAGAATAACCTATGAATTTAGAATACACCTTTCTGGATGCACAGTTATTCTCAGTACAGATTGTTGATGACTACTTCGTAGAGATCATCTAGTACTTAAGCACAGGTACTGTTCCGCAATAATATATCACCATGCAGAAGAAGAACATGTTAGTCCGCGCAACCGACTATCAATTGATCACAGGACACCTATACAAAATTGGTGCAGACATCATCTTGCGAAGGCACGTATTAGCGCATGAACGACCAAGAGTGGTAGCAGAAGCCCATGAGGGAATCGTAGGAGGGAATTATGCAGAAAAAGCTACCGCGCAAAAGGTACTATGCGCAGGACTATGGTGGCCAATGATTCACAAGGACTCGAAAGAGTACTATCACAGATGTGATGTCTGTCAAAGGGTAGCCAAACCCAACATAAGGGACGAGATGCCACTATGACCACAAGTAACATTACAGGCCTTTGATAAATGGGCAATCAACTTTTTGGGACCAATTAACCCACCATCTAAAAGAATAGGGGCAATATACATTATTACCACGACGGAATACCTAATAAGATGGGCAGAAGCTGCACCAATAAAATATTGTAGCATGGAGATAGATGCACACTTCTTGTTCGAACAAGTCATCACTAGATTTGGGTGCCCAAAAGTTTTGATGAGTGACCAAGGCACACACTTCATAAATAGCACCATCCACACACTAACTAAAGAGTTTGAAGTTCATCACGAGAAGATCACACCGTATCACCCACAGGCAAATGGCACAGTAGAAGCCTTCAACAAAATTATGGAGAACGCACTAACAAAGATTTGTAACGTCAACAAAGACGACTGGGACCTCAAAGTACCAGCAGTATTATGGGCGTATAGGACCACATGCAAAAATTTGACAGGTCACACACCATTCAAGCTAGTATATGGCCAAGAAGCAGTAGTACCATTAGAATGTTTGGTACCCAGCTTACGCATAGCAACTATCACACAGATGACAGAACGAGGCACAGTATAGGAAAGACTAAATAAGTTATTGTCAATGGAGGAAGACCAAATCCTGACAAGATTCCATCAACAAGTGCATAAATCCAGAGACAAAGCTTGGCACAATCGGCACATCAAGAAGAAAATGTTTAAGGAAGGAGATCTAGTACTTCTCTATGACAACAAGTCATTTCAGCACCCGGGGAAGCTCAGGATGCATTGGCTAGGACCTTACGAGGTAAAGTCTGTCACAGACGGAGGATTTGTACCGTTAAGAGATTTAGCAGGTACAGAACTCAAAGGAATGATCAACGGAAGCCGACTAAATTTGTACAAGGACAGTCGACCACCCACCACACAGTAAAAAAAAAAAATGCGCAGCATGCTGGAGAGAGAAAGGCCACATGATATTCGAAATACAAAATCGGCAAAGGCATGAACAATGGTTACATATAGAGGAAAAACAAGCAGGAAATGGAAATTCACCAAAAGTAGTATGACAGGGCAGCACTAAGCAGAATTAAAGGATGGCAAGGACCGATGGGACATCACATTAAACACGCCAACAAGAGATGGAAAATAAAACGTAGTGGAAAGTACGAAACTACCGCAGATGCATTGAACCCATAGTTATGATGCATTAAACACATAATTGAGGAAGTGTCCTTGACAAGATTTGTGAGCAGCTCATAAAACACACGAGCACAGGAGCAACTGGTCTATTCGCGAAAGGAAAACAGAGCGAGAGCAATAGTAGCCCAAACAACCAGAGTGAGACCACAGAACTCGTAGAAATTATTCAAACTTAGCAAATGTTCGACAATCACCACTATGGCACCACCGAAGCCCGCCAAAGCAGGTCAGACAGCCAGACCAACCAAGGTACAAACTAGGTCATGAGGACCGCTGGAAGAGAATGAACAACAGCAACCGGAGATCGTCGATATCGACGAAATCCCATCCCCCAAAAGGATATCAGTGAACTCTACACCAATACTAGAAGAAATTCAGCAGCCACAAGCAGAGGCCATGAAAGTGGATACACCAGCAGAGGTGCAAGTGCCTCAAAATGAGGAAGGGGAAACCCAACAGGAAGTGCAATGAAAAAGCACCGAAGCATCCCTGAAGGTTAACGGAATGGCAAAATCTGGAAGCACCAGCACAACCAGTCAAGTCGCAAATGACCATCTTAGGTCAACCAGCAAAGTAGATCGTTGCCAATGCCTCGGCTTGGCTAGAATGACTGATGGGGGAACAACCCGAAGTTGTTGGAACTTTGAACTAGCCACCGCAGCAGGAAGACTGAATTCAGATACCGAGCTCACCCTATAAGAAACTTGCAGCAAAAATTATTCTACCACACATACCAGTGGGAGTACAGGTAGAACTGGAGCTATTGGGTCATGTCGGGAAGCTCAAGTACTCTGACCATGATGTATCAGATGAAACCAAGTTCCTGGAACTTGCCCAAAGGGTCTTCATGCAGACCATAACCATAAACCAACTTGGAGAAATGATTAGCCAGCCACACCAGTGGGCAGTTGGGCTGGACAGAACAGGAATCTTAGGTTTGTTGAAACTACCACATTTTGGCAGATGCCATTACATGACAGCATGCGTCAAACAATTGTTAGCAGTCACACATGGAGGGGACATATGGCTGGACAAACCCATCCCTATAACTGTTGAGATTATCGCACAAATCACATGGTTACCAACCCGGGGTATGGATCTCGTGTTGATTCTGGACAACAAATCCAAGGAGAAAGCGTTGGCAGAAGAAATGAAGAAGAAATATGGCACCACCAGAGGAACGAGGGGAATCATAATCAAAGGAATCAACAACGCAGCTACACAACTAGGCGCAAAGATCTTAGCTTGCAAATTGCTCAGAAAATGTCGCAAAGAGCAAGTACCAGCAGGAGTCATTGCAGTTGCAACTCAATGTGCAGAAGACACTTTTGTGTGCTGGGTGCCATATCTATTGAACTTGTTTCAAGAGGACTACAAGGATGTGCAGGACCTAGGCACAAAGTTTCATTATTCATGGATGATTACCCTAATAGCCTTCATGGGATGGTAAGACCCAGGGTATGTGATCTTTTGTACCAAACCATAGCCAACAGGAGCAAGATACCTCTTATTGAGACTCGGGCCACAGTCCATGCATAAAAGGGAGAATAGAGTCATATTCGAAGCATACCTATGGGACATACAGGAAGCTATCAGCCAATCATGGAGAATAACACCAGAGGCTATCGCGCGATATGCGGACATCACCAATTTCTAGGCCACAAGACAAAAAATGTGGATACAACCAAGGCAGGACCCAAATAAACAGTGGCTATGAATGTGCTACTGCATCACAAAGGGTGATATCGACATGGTCATCAACGAATGGCCTAATGAATGGAAGATCCCAACCATTACCTGGGAAGTACCAGGAACAACAACAGAAGGAGAGGCAGAATAGGTAGAAACACAGCCTCTAAAAATTCAAGTGCCCAAGAAACCACGAACGAGCCCAAGCAAGTCGACTCATACAGACGAAGGGTCCAAGCAGACAGGGGCCCAGAAGAGGAAGAAAGAGACTACACAGCCAACCAATGGACAGTCGAAACAAGCTAAGGGAGCACAAGAGACCGCCCCAAACCCCATCACACAAGAAATAGGGGAAATAAGAGACCAGTCGCGTAGGAAGGAGGCGCGCACAAGAAATCAAAGGCGCAACGAGCATCGCCAGACTATACGATCACAGAGGATGATGGGGAAATGATCGCCAGAATGGTCCAAGATTGCTTAGCGGAATATTTTGATCATGCAATGCATCACAGGGATAAGCTACAAAAAGAGCTGGAAGAAATGGGATAGTTCCTCAAGAAGTTCGGGGAAGCACAGATAGCAAGCAACAGTAAAGGCATAGAGCCACTGACAATATAGGCCAAAGAAAGAGTGGAGGTAGAAGAACGAGACCCATTCCACCCCATGCCACACACAAATGCAACAATTTACATCAAACCTAGCATGTTGTGCATGGATGAAATCGTGGGGTAGACACCCCTGATGGATTTGGACCACATCCAACTGGTCTTGACACAAATGCCATCAAGGGCACTACACAAATTGTAGGTTAGTGTTGACCACGAGGTACAATCTCGTGCACATAAAAACTTAGTCGAGCTATAAGAAGCAACAAAGAAGCGCGAGGCACTGGAAAAAGTCTGTGAGCAGGCCAAGCTCGAAACTCAGAAGGAAAAATAATGCAGGAATGAGCTAGAACAAAGAGTGGGAGGATTTTTTGAGAAACTCCCAAGCACCGCGCAAAGGAATGACCTCCCAGTAGCAGGAAAGATTGACCAGATTGCACAGGCAATTCATCAATATCCGAAGGAGATCGATAATCTCCATGAACAGCTGACACCAACCACTCCACCGATAGTGAAGGAGCAAAGGAAGAAGGAAGAAACAGTGCAGTTGTAGGATATGGAACAGCAGGTTAGCACAGCAACTGAATTGCTTGATAAAGCAGTGCAACTTTGGACAAGGTTGAAGGAGGATTCATAGGTCCAACACTGGGACAAGGAAGAGGAAAGTATCAATGCAACGATCCGAGAAATCAAACAGAGGTAGAAGACCATACCAATCCCAGAACGAGTCAAAGGGATGCAGGAGATAAAGAAGATGCAGGCAAAACTTATCACTGCGCAAACACAGAAAAAGGAGCGTCATGCTCAAATTGATCCACTACAAGAACGAGTAGAAGAAATACTCACACAAGCAGAAGGAGCTAAAACATAGATAGCACAGACCCAGACCAAATGTGCAGGATTGTTGAGCGATGAAGTGGAATTTCAGGTAGTAAACACCATCAAGGAAAAGACCGCATAGGCACTGACAAAAGTTGCAAAGCTCAAGGAAAAGTTCCAGACGATCACCAAGGAGGTCGACGAAGATCAGAAGGATTAGGTGACTCGGGACGAGTCACATGTCAGTGTTGGGGGGCTATTAGCACCAGGCCAAAGTGGAAAGAAGGATGATCATGGGAAAGAAAGCGTGCAGAAACGGAAGTAATAGCTAGAAGGTAACACAGCATGTGTGCATGCAAGAAAGCATGCACAAGGAAAATGACAGCTGGAGGAAGAGCAACACGCGTGCATGGGAGGAAGACCTAACGTCAATAGGGCTAGGGTTTTGGTAATACATTGTAAATGGTTGAAGAACCTGATATATATAAATAGAGATACGCAGGTATCATAGAGGGGTTGATTCGCTTTTGTATTAGTTCAGTTTTTGTAATGTTCTAGCATAGCTATGTACGAGTTGATGCGTTAGTAATATGGTTATGGACCAATTTTGTAATCTTTTGACCTAAGAATAGAGGAGAGGAGGAAAATCTAAGGATTAGATCGAAGGTTGAGGAAAGCCTAGTGCGATCTAGTTCACCTCATACAGATCTTACTCATTAGAGGGAATTGTAAGCGTGCAGCGCTGGAGATGCAGAACTACCATAATCAGAGAGCCAAGAGCCAAATCTTTGTGGATGTAGTCCAGGAGGGGGTGAACCACGGTAATAACTGTGTAATGTGATGAATGCATGTATATCTTTATTTGCTTGCAGCAGTTAATTGTTATGCTTAATGAATGAGTTAATGCATTGTTATGGAATACCATTGTGATGTTCAGGGAACTAAACCATGAAGGATAGATGCAACCCCGTGAGTACTAATAGATTGCAGTCATAATTCATAGTAGATGGATCRTATTAACCATCCCCTATCTCATACTCAATCCTAGGYTGTAAACACCTAARTCTTACAGCCACCCATTTAAAGCTATCTCGGGTGAGACTGTGTAGTGCACTTTGTGYACTKTGTTGCCTTCTGGTTTACCAGGAGGGCCAATAGTTTTAGAGGCTTTGTTGGAAACCCGAAAGACATGAACCCTGGGTCAATAACTCAGAMAATAAAAGGAAGCACTAAAACCAACATGGTTATACCTAGCATTTCACTAAMATATATTAGAGTAGGTAGGTTAGGSGTTTGCATTTTGCATCTCATGTTGCATCTTGCACATCATGCTAATATAGTTGCATTTTACTTGCATATTTCTTATTTACATATTTTCTTTCTTGCATCCTTACATCTTGCTATGTTACATTTGTATGATTTGCATACTTATATTGATATATTAGAGTAAAAATATCAGAAATTTTTTCTTTCAATTTTTGCTCTTTTATTTTTCCATATGAACAAGGTTGAGTTACACCACCCCTATGATCACAACAATTTGCTTGAGTTGTGTAGGAACATGTCATACTAGGAGATGTGAAGGTTCTCATGCACTCTGCGGTGAGCATATGTCCCCATGTAGGAGCCGGATGTTACCCCCCCAGCGTAGGGGTAATTAAGGAGATGATGGCTCGAGGCCCACAGGTAGCAGACATGGAGTGTCGATAGCCTGATGCATAACACAGCCTGCAAAGCCCCTCTATTTCACCACAATCCACCATCATCACCATTGTAGTAGAATAATCTCCATTACGCCATCTTGGATCCCAGAAGAAAACATGTCTTACTTCATGAGGTAACAAATACAGTCTCGTGGTAAGTGTCACTTTAATACTTGAAGCATTTGAGCATGTTGCAAAGAGTCTTTTTTTTATTATAAAACATTTGCTTGGAAATTATACCTTTTGCCTTATTTCACCTTGGTTGTTGACATGGTTTCCTAGTAAGTGGATCACCCTTGAGAAAAGGGTT
>JASDQU010244353.1:197509-214604 GCA_032191745.1 Picea mariana
TAACAAATACAGTCTCGTGGTAAGTGTCACTTTAATACTTGAAGCATTTGAGCATGTTGCAAAGAGTCTTTTTTTTATTATAAAACATTTGCTTGGAAATTATACCTTTTGCCTTATTTCACCTTGGTTGTTGACATGGTTTCCTAGTAAGTGGATCACCCTTGAGAAAAGGGTTCTTACTGGGTGGTTCCTTGAAGGATCACCATGCCATTCCTCACTCATACTTACCAATTTCCACATTTCTTCCCCTCTATTTCCTCATCTTTTGGGTTTTTGAGTGCATTGACCCCAAGAAGGGATTGTGCCTCATTTCATGGGAAGAAGGGGCTAAAGGCCTAGAGGTGTTGTAGTTGGAAAAATTTAAAATCCATAGATTATCATTCTATATGCTCTCCCTAAGGTCCTAAGAGAAATGAAACGCTACTCCATAAGAATGAAGAACCTTTTAAAACACATAAATGTCATGCTTGATGGGGGAATGCATTTGTGGTGTTCTTTACTTTCCATTGCATATGGAACTTGATGTGTTCCTAACATCAAGTGGCATTGTAGTGCTCTTTACTTTCCATTTCACATAGCACTCAATGTTTGGACCATGATAAATTAAATGGCAAGGGCTTGGGAAAATGGTGTGTTGCAAATGAAGGACACAAAACACCCTCCACAAAGGCACCCATAAACGAGAAAATACAAACCCTTGATGTTAAGAACCCCATGCCCAAAAGTCTTCCTCCAATCCACCTCATACTCATCACATGATCTAGATAAGGTATTCTTGGGAAACATTCCTTGACTTGGGAGTTGGCTTACCCAATAGGGCACCATGAGATCCCTCCCATACCTAAATTTGGAAAAACTTATAAGGTCTTTGGGCATTTGTTAAATTTGAAAAGGGGGCATTTGATGCACATATTTGGGTGGTTCTTGTATTAAATGTGGCTTACTTGGCATGATTCTTGTGACTTGTGGACCCTTGGAGGGTGTACTTGTTTATCTTTGTAGGACCTTTCCCATAGGATGGACATTGGAGCCCACATGTGGAATACCATGGATGATGAGCGTTGCACCTAGAAGTGAAGGATGTTTCCTTTGGAGGCACTTTGGCATCACTAAAGGATGATATTACACCCTTCTCTACTTGGACGTTGGCCTTTGGAGGCCTGGGATGTCACTTCTTATTCGTTGACATCACCTTGGAGGGCTAGGGTTTGATGGATGAGATGGTTTTGGAGGTGGCTTGACAGGATGAGACCCATGGCAAGGCACTTTGGCACATGAGATAATGACATGTGTCCTTTGGAGGCCCAACGTCTCTCCCTTTCATGCTTGGTGTTGCACTTGGAGAGCCTATGTCCCCCTCTAGGGAATGATGTCACCCTTCTAAGGTTTTATTTCACGTAAATTTTATTTTTTTCATAATGTAAAGAAAATTTGAAGGGGTCAACCACCTTATATTTGGTTGTTGACAATTTAAAGTGGAAAAACAGGTCAAGGTAGCTCCATATAAATATAGCACCTTGAAATTTCATTTTATCATGACATATTCTCACCTTTGTGAGAATACTAAGTCTACATTTTTTGTTATTTTGGGGTTATTCGCTTCTCTCTCTCTCATTCACTATCTTTTGGAAGTCAAGCAATGGATGTTCTTTATTGATTTTTTGGATGGAATTGTTGCAATTAGGGTTTACTCTTGTGATATCTTGGTGAAGTAAGTAAACTTATGCAATTTTATTTCATTTTATTAATGTTTCATGGTGAATTTTACTTGTTCATGCTAGATGTCGTGCTTACCTAAACACTAATTGAGAAGCATAAGTGCTTCCTCCCCTCACAAAGTTAATTTGTCCAAAGTTCATGAAGAAATACTAGCTAGGGTTAGACTCCCAAAGCCCTAAAGTGCTATCACTTTAGGGTTTTAACCCTAGACTCTTGATTCTTGACCTAGGTGAAGCTACAAGAAGGGAGAAAATGTTTCTATGGCCCAAAAGTGCTTACACCCTAGAAGATTCCTCTCCTCAAGGCTTAATCTCTGTTAGAATTGCCAGTGCGGAAAACACAATTCACAGTGATAATTAACAATCACACACATAAGATATAAACAAAGGGATTTCACATGGTTCACCCAAACGTTGGGCTACGTCCACCAAGCATAGGCATCGATTCTCTTATTATTTGGATTATGGAGATTACATCAGATTTGCAAGTCTCTCATACACTCAGTCTCTCACAGTCGTTTTGCCTCTATGGGCTTACATGAATTTATACATTCACACATGAAACTGAATATTAAATGCAATCCCTATCCATATTCTAACTTGGTCTATTTGGTTGAACCAACACAGAATAATAGGATCCAAATCTGTTTTTGGTAATTGGTTGTCACCAAATCCCAACAATCTCTAGGGCCCTAATGTGCTAGAACCTTAGAGATTGAATTCTATGTCTTGGTTGCATCTAGATCAACTTCTAAGTTAGTTGCATTTGTTGTTGTAAAGACTCCATAGCCCTAAGGCACTAATCTCCAATCTCTCTTATGGTGAAAGTGATCAATAAACTCTTTTTTTCAACTCTCCCAAGTTTCCTGCTAACTCTACTAACATTAACTTGAGCTAATTTGATTGCAAACTTGTTGTTGTTGAAAAATTTTGCTACAACCATCTTAACATACTCTAATTTGTTGCATACATTGATCTAAAGGTGGCCTAACTCCCCAGAAATTGGATCTAACAATTTAATATTAATCTAATGGATTTATGCTAAGTTTTCCTTATCAATTGTTGCAATTCTGAAGCGTATTTGTTGATGTTGTTACAAATTTACATTACTATTGTAAGACTATTGTATTGTTGCAAATTTGTACCAACCATAGCAAATTATCATTGTCCAGTGTCTTATGAGGTTCTATTTGCATGTTTGTAGTTGGAAGTAATCATACAAATGCTATAAATTGTTCTTGTTCTAGGAAGGTACTCAAATATCTTTGCACATCCCATTTTCATTGACCTAGAATTTATATTAGGTAATGAAGAATGTACCATACCCATCCTCCAACTGACATCGTTACGTGTGGAATACTCATTAAAATTAAAATCTTTCAACTAAATATTTCCATCTAGCTTACCAACCACAAATCACACACATATTTGACCATTTGACTAATACCACAGTTCTAAATGCAGCTAACAACATATATTAAGCATGAATAAACATGTTCAAGCAAACAACAAACACACAACAATCATATAAACCATTTACACAACAGAATTAACATAAGAACAAAACATAAACACTTATTTGTTAATGATTAACCAACTCGCTGCAAACAAAGGATGAACCTCTTAGTCATATGCATTGTTGTTCATTTTCTATCAACAACAAACCACCCCTGAGATAGGGTTATTATCCCACAATGATATCCAACCCACTAGTTGTCCACTATCCACACACAGTAGCCCCAAAACCCAAGTTATACTCCCACGACAGTTCCAATCCTCCAACTCTCTTTTCCCCACAACCTGCGCTACCCAAGGAATGTACCCCCTTCATTGCTCATGGTCCCTCAGGCTCTATCATTCAGGGTCCCTAGTGCATTCGGTTGGCCATGAATTCCTCAGTTGGGACCCATGAACTCTCAACTGCTTCAGGAGTTCTCACAACAACCTTCAAAAGGTTGTTGAGACGTTTCCTCAATAGGGAAATTCATTATAGGCTTGCAACCCAATTTACAGGAACACAAGCCTCTTTTCTAGCATAACCACAACCCAAAAATGATTGCCTTCAAGTACAACATGGTTGAAACTTTGTTCAGCACTCAACCCCCTCTTTGTTGCCTAAAAATTGCATGTAAAAATTGTTCCTCTTTTGCATACAAATTTCCTCTTCTTCTTTGCTTGCTTGACTCACACTCTTCTCAAGGATGATTGTACTTTATCCCATGTTCTCCAATAACTATGGGATATGACCACTCACACCCACCCTCTTACATGAGTTTAAATGATTGGCTTCTCATACACTCGATCAACAAAATAGAAGGTTTACATAATGATAATAATTTATGAATGTGGGTGGGATTAATACCCATGAATAATTCCCTCTTGGACCCCTCTCTCTTGTGGAATCGTATCCCCCCATTGTTCTTCATCTCTTTCATATCACAGCCAATGATTATTACTTTTATTAATAATCTCAATGTTCATTATATGAAATTCGGCTCTCGACCACATTAAATCAATATGGGCTCTTCGCCCCAACACATCAGCTCACCAACCTAATTCACATATTACAATTACATTAGAATTCATGGGGATTAGAACCAGGGATGTTACATCTCCCTCCCACTTATTTTTTCACTTCCCTCACTACACAATACCCTACAGGTGTAACTTCAGTTTACAATTCTGACTCCTCGGCCATTAATCGACACATAGGATCTCTGGCCCAAAATCACACAGGAATTCTAGCCTAATCAAAATTACATAGGCACTCTGATATCAATATCATAAGACATAGGCGCTTCGGCCTGAAACACACACACACACACACATATATAAACCACTGACATTCTCCTACGACTATCCCAATTTGCACCATCTTTTTTCCTCTTGACCTGCCCAACCCAAGGAATGTACCATTCTTTTATGAGGGCTAACTCAAGGAATGTACCATTCGTTTATCAAGGTTGACCCAAGGAATGTTCCCCCTTCACTATTTTTAGTCCATTAGGCTACACCATTCTTTTATCAGGGTATCTCTAGCACATGTCACTAGGAATTTCACTGATAGGAAGAATTACCAGGAAACAACCAGCAGCAACCTTGTTGCTATAGTGAAACTCACACATGAGTTCACTCTTCAGGCCTAACAACCTGATTATTCGACAGTATAACTCACACAGGATTTCACTCTTTAGGCCTGAAAACTTGTTTCTCTGACAATGCAATTCACACCAAAGTTCCCTCTTCGAGCCTGACAACCTGGTTATTCTGCAAGCCTGACAACTTGCTTCTTCTACAAACTTGAAAACTTGCTTCTTCATGTTGTATTCACCCTCTAGGCTCAAGCATCACTTTCACTATTATACAGTTCCTCAACTGATCCATCATTTGCCAAGGTGTTCTCATGCAGACAAATTCCAACTTGTTGTTAGACTTCCACTCGCAATCTACAACCTGTGGCAATCATCTGATCTGCATCACATACATACAATCAATATGAGACATCATCATATAATTATAGAATTTCAAATCTATTTTACAGAAGAAAACATAATTTCCCAAACATGAGTTTTCTTCTCATAGTTGTTTGGTTCTTGCAATAATAGATACTATTAGAATAGTGTTGTAACATGCACTATTCTAGTTGAATATTGGTTCTTGTTTGTTTGGTATTAGAATAGTGTTGTAACATGCACTATTCTAGTTGAATATTGACACTGCAATCTAATTAACCACTTCCCATTTTTCTTGACCAAACCGATCTCGAAATACCATTATCATTGATTTGGCATATCAACATTCTGAAATGTTTTATGTTATGTCATCTTTCTAATACTCTTTTCCATCCATGGCTTTGCCCAATTTTTAAGTATCCCTCTTCGCTTCATTGAGTGATCCATTATTAAGAATTTCTTGGCCATTTAAGACTACTATGCTCGAAATGGATTGCTACACTCCTCCAATTGCACTTGCACCTTGCTTTTGCGACGCACTCTGATAATAAAGGCAACTTTCTTGCTTTGTGTACTTTTAGACAAGAGTTTCTAGATCATATCTAACAATTCCTTCTTCCTGCATTCCCATGCTTTCATATATAGATGACTAATCCAACCATGAGTTACACATCATTTCATGATAACCTTTCTCCTTCTCTTGCAGCAAGATTTTTAACCTTCACTATATTTCTACCTTCAAGGCTATGGAGTTCTTCTTAACTCCCTATGCCTGCAATGACATTTCTCACTTATTGGCTTCATGCTTTATTGTGAGAAGCTCTATTAAATTTACCTTATAAACTRTTTGGGCTCTATAAAAGTTGAATACTAATATTCCCATGTTCTTCCYTAGACCTTTGTCAACCTTACATCACCTCTCTRCAGTCCTRCACTTTCCTTTGCATCWMTTTGATGCCTCAACCAATTGTACAAGCTTGACCTACTTCCCTGTCTAATGGACCCTAGAGTTAATCCAAAACAAACCCTTACAATGCTCATTGGTGGAACCTTATCCTCTTGCTAGCAATCCCTTCACACAACACTTTCTRTTARAGTGCTCTCGTGCTTAATARCAATGCCTTGTTAGTAAGCTCAACCTTTCTTTATTTGTCAAAATATTRCACTTCAAGTGTGCCTCTAAGCTTATGCATAGGCACTATCCTGAGTATCTACACTTTTCCTTACACAACAATCACCTTTGGCACTCACCTCTAATTCTGCACCATGTGCAAGCAACCACTTTTGTTAGATTCATGCATAGTACATAAATTTCGTGAATTAATGCTACAGGTCATCTTTTATCCCAATTTATGAAGGACACAATGCACCGAATCAAAAATCAGATTCCTTAGATGCATTCCTCTCTTAAACATCTCTCCAACAACTGTACTCATGCCTCAATCTGAGTTCTAAGCAAAAAACTATAACATTCATATGTCGCAATTCTCCACTCATTTATTGCTACAGAGATATCTTTATTAATTTCTAAGAATTTTTATTGTCCAATTCAAAATTCTAGCTTGACAGATGTAATCTACTCCTCAAGACCTTTCCAACAACTATTTTCATCCTCAAATCCAAGCTCCCATCTGAAAGTTATGGTTATAAACTTAAGGAACTTCACTTAATGTGAAAAGTCGAAATAATGTAACTTGAGTTGGGACTCCAAGAGATCTTGGAAGTCCAAGAGACCTTGGATGAGAATCCAAAGGTCATCTAGATGTGTATATATTTGTATCATATCCATTAATAAAATTGTAATCCATCTAGGCGGGCCGAAATTTACCCTATGGTAGTTGTCTATAACTATTTTCTGTATAGAAACGCCTCTGCCAATCTGGCTTGGGTGCACATTCTTTGAACTCTGTTTGTAGACTACTATCACCTTCCTGCCAGTCTCCATCCTCAGCCTGCATACGTTAGGATTTTCGGTGCACAATTTGGTGTCATATATGCAGAAAATATCCCTCTTGCTTCTACCTTCTCTCGTCGATTCCCTGCCTGTGCTTCTGGCCGGCCTGCCTGCCTGTGTGGATTGCACGTAGCCAGTCTACGTTCTAGTCATTGGCTAACTGCTTCTTGGGGTGTTATGTCTTTGGTAGGGTTACCAAATTTCATGCTAGGGTTGATGAGAATTCACACCTAGACTGCTCCATTGTTTCATTACTCACGCCCGACTGTTCCATTGTTTCATTACTCACGCCCGACTGCTCGTCAAGGAGAAGTACACCCAAGTCTAGCAATTAAACCATGCTAGGGTTTTCTCTATGCTAGTAACAGAGTGGAAATCGACGCTCGGGATTCAGATCTTGAGTGTGCTTCACGCTGTCGCCCCTCGACTGAAAGAAATAATCGTAGGTCACCCCCCAGATAAATTTCGTTCCAGAGTGATAACTCATCGAGGTTGCAACGTGACTGTTCACGGACTATTCAAAAACCGTTTGGCGTAGAAGGAGCACATGTTTTTGTTATCTGGATTTAGCTGGACTTCTCCTGCCGGGGAATCAGATTCCAAATGCATGGATTAGGGTTTTCTGGTTGAGCCCTAATCATATGAATGGGCTCTATATGAGTGAAGCAGTGAGGAGAAGGGAAAGTGACGTGAATGTGGGCTCTTTTCCATCAACTCCTTTTGCAGGTTTTTTTCGCTACCATAGATTGCAAGCTCTGTAGTGACGAAAAACACCGATAGACAATTTGTAGCAGAGGTCTCTCTTAGTATTCGGCCAGAGCTCCAGAGCAGAACAAATTCTGTGTTTCTGTATGGTGTATGCAACACATTCATCATTAGGGCAGACGATTTGATTTTAGGAGTGAACTTGCATCTACAGTCAAGAATTCCATTCTCTGTGTTTATACAAAACACTCACACAAACGATGAAGATAGATAAGATGGTTTCAACGAAGTGATATGTTTACAGTGGTGGCTAGTTTTTTTCTTCGAAAAGACATTCGTTGTCTCTTTTGGAGAATCCAGGGGACATGTTAAATGCCATTAAATATCTACTTACAATGTATTCTTGCTCAAATATTACTCGCCACTTTGCAATAGCAGTTCACCAGCTCAACACACCATTTGAGAGGAGATTTGGTGTTGAAGTGAATACCACTAGCAAGGAAGACTGTAAAAATCTTGAGCCAAACAAAGACAATAACAACATGCAAACACATCCACCAAAATCAAGGTATACTTGCAAATAAGCTTACTTGTGTTTTGTGTTTTTCTGTAAACAAGTGCATCTTCGATAGAATTTGACACCCTTTATTTGTTGTCTGTGTAGTTGAGTTTGCATTGTAAAGTCGAGGTGGAGTTGCAAGAAACCTATGACGTCTAGTTTTGTCTTAAATATGGCTTGAGTTGATGAGCTAATATATTTATTGAACACTCTAATCATCTCCTCTATAGACTCTGCAATCACCATGGACACATAAACTTAGTTTGCATTATAAAGTCGAGGTGGAGTTGCAAGAAACCTATGACATCTAGTTTTGTCTTAAATATGGCTCGAGTTGAGGAATTGATATATTTATTGAACACTCTAATCCTCTCCTCTATAGACTCTACAATCACCATGGACACATAAACTTTGCAGTCTCTTGTAATGTGCCTGCAAGTTTCGCAAGCGAAAGTAGCATTGTTGCAAACTCATACTCTGTCTTCTTCACGATGCACTTGAACGACATAATATGCGAAAACATTATGAATTAGTGCTTGTTCAAAACCCTCTTTTCAAAGATGATGAAGATGGTGTTGCCTATTCAAACCAACATCCAACACAACATCCACTCAATGAGCCAGCTCCAGATTCAAGCACAGATAAAGATCAACTTTATCTTTCCAAGCGGATCATCAGACCTTGGGAAGAAATCAGGCACAACAAACATAGAACATGTATCAGATATGAAAATGATGTCACCTTTCATAATTCGGATTACACCAAACCGATCCAGTTTCAAAATGTTGGAATCCTTCAAGAAAGTTCAGATTCACCTGCTCCAATTCAAGAGCAAATTTTGATATGCCAAAATTGTTAGCGAGTTGGCCACATGGAAGATCAGTGCTTTGATCTTCATCCTTGTGAGCATTGTGGACAACACAACCATACTTTATAGGTGTTTCAAATGCAAGACATCTACAAGAGTAAAGAATCACTATGGGTGGATGGCTTCTTGGCCATCAATAGTCAAGAAGATATCTTAGTCATATCGATGAATTCACTCTCATGTATTGACACATCTTGCAGTGGACAGATTTTGGTCTTCTCACCTTGTCCCTAACAAGGGAGAACAACAACATCAACGATTGACAGTCAGGCTTCAAGTTTCGAAGCCCTATCAGTCAAGCAATAACAAGTGAGCATGACAAGAAAGTGTGAATGGTTTGTGATTCTCCTTAAAACACCTCTTCGTAGAAGACTTACAACGTCTGCTAGACATTGTTTGTGGTTTCCCTTAAACCTCCACTTGATAGAAGACATTCAACTTATGCCACATAACAGTTTATGGTCATCTTTAAACTAACATTTGAGAGCACTTCCAATTATCAGAAGACATCAACTACCAGCTTCTAGCTAACTTAGGAAATGTTCCAGGAATCATTGAGCCTAGTGCAGGGTTCCGGAGTTTGTGGTCATCCTTAAACCACCTGATTGGTTTGTGGTCTTCCTTAAACCACCATTACCATTTAGTAGAAGACATCAACTTCTACTAGCCATTCGGTTTGTGGTCATCCCAAAACCACTAGAGTCAAAGAGCACATTCAACCATCAACAACTGCACACTTCCATATTTCAATTGCCCACTTTCAAATATCATCTCTCGCCTTGGAATCACATACACCCCTTCGGATTAAGGGAGTGAATGTTGGCAATGTAATCCTTGGGGTTACGAACTTCACATAATGTGAAGAGTCAAGATAATGTAACTCACATCAGGAATATAAGAGACCTTGGACGAGAATCCAAAGGTCATCTAGATGTGTATCATATCCATTGATAAAATTGTAATCCACGCTTATCTTTATCTGTACCTTCCAACATGGAGAAGTTTAGGTTGTTTTACCCAATTTATCCCTACGTAATACATGGGTTTTATTTCTCTTCCTACACATTTTCAGGTACCCATAACCCAATTCTAGCTCCATCGTTGGCTTCTATGGGTCATAAAGTTTTCCATCGTCTGCTCATGTACCCCAAATGGACTTTTGAGCAAGGACTTATGCCCTCTAGAAGTAAATTTGCTGCCAAAATTTTACCCTTACTGTTTTGGTTGTAACTTCCTCATACGAGCTCTGTTTTACGAACAATTTAGCTCATTGGAAATCTCTCCTCGAGCTCTTTTATTTGAGTTGCAGAGACACAATGTATCTTGGTACACTCTATTCTTATGGTTTTTTATTGGCTAATAAAAAATTCCCTGCAAGTTAATGACCTTCAAAAACCATAGAATTTTGCATAAAATTGGTTGTTTTACTGTGTTAACAACCCTTAAATCTGAGTCATTGATCTCAAATCGGGTAAAAAATGAGTCGTTGATTTGCACTCCATCGACCATCGGTGACCGATGATATCCCTTTGCATGCACAACACTTTCTCCAAACTGTCAACCTGATCGTCGACCATTGACCCAACTCCCCGACGATCAATTTGCACACAACTCTGAACCGGCCGACCCAACCATCAGTTGTCAATGATCTTCATCGGTGAATGGAATTCCTTACCAATTCGATCGATGCCCAGGCATCAGCCCATCGACTATTGACGATCTCCAATGATCGACAAGAAAACTTCTTCAATTCGACCGACCAGACTGTCGACCATCGGCCATCTTTGTTAGCTGACATGGAAATTGTTGACATGGCATGACACGTGGAGGCTGATGTGGCATGACATGTCATCCTGAGGTGTCAACTTGGTTAACATGGCATGACACATGGATGTTGACGTTGCATGACATGTCATCATCCTCTTCCCTCCATCGACTAATTCTCTTGGACGACCTAAACACCTCGTCGAATTGGTCGACGCCTGACCATCGACCCATTGGCCATTGACGTTTTCAATTGGCGATTGAAAATACTTCATTGGATTCGGTCGACACCCGACCATCGACAATCGACATTCGAAGATGTCTTCTGGCCGAACAAACTCTTCGCCACTTTGACCGACTCAACCAACGGTCGTCAACAATTTTTCTTAGCAAATTTCCACACTTCGCAATTTTTTGACATTTCTCTGATTGATCTGGTCTGTCAATCTCCCAATCAAACCAATCTGAACTGTTGATTTGCCAAACTTCAACCAACTCTACCGGCGAACCTCAACCGTCAATCTGATCCATTTCAAAAACCCCTGAAATGAATCCTGACCATTGATTTGATCAACCTTTCAAAATGGCCGAAACATTGCAAATTTTTAAATTTATCAAAGTGAATCTCGATCATCAATCTCACGATCTCAACCATCGATTCGCCAAACTCTTGCAACTCTACAACAACCATTAAAACTCGAAATTCAACCATTCCAAGTCGAATTCAGCTCTACGACTTTGCATATTGGCTCCATTAAACTTCTTAAACAACTCTGAGTCATTTAAACTCAAATCTTGCTCATGAATTTGGGAATTTCTCTCTAATTTTTCTTTGATTTTCCCCAAATCCGTCACAGACAAGTCTGCAACAACGAATTTGACCAATTAGCAACAATCTTGTCCCATACAAGCCTGGTGTTTGAACCAGACGCTCGGATACCATAATGTAATGTACCCAGCCTCCAGTTTAGCATCATTACATGTGAAATACTCATTAAAATTAAAATCTTTCAACTATATACTTTCTTGTAGCTTACCAGCCACAAATCACACACATATTTGACCTTTTCAACCGATACCACAATTCTAAATGCATATAACAACATATATTAAACATGAATGCAGCTATTCAAGCAAACAACAAACACACAACATTCATATAAACCATTTACACAATGGAATTAACATAAGAATAGAACAGAAACACTTATCTGTTAATGATTAACCAACTGGTTGCAAACGAAGGATGAACCTCCCAGCCATAGGCATTGTTGTTCATATATTCTCAATAACAAGCCACCCCCAAGCTGAGGCTATGAGTCCACAAGGAGATCCGACACGCTGGTTGTCCACTCTCCACACACAGTAGCCCTAAAACCCAGGTTCTACTCCCACAACAGTTCCAATCCTCAAGCTCGCTTTTCCCCACAACCTGCACTACCCAAGGAATGTACCACCTTCACGTCTCACAGTCCCTCATGTTGTGTCATTCATTTATCAGGGTCCCTAGTGCACTCAATTGGCCAGGAATTCCTCAGCTGGGATCCAAAAACTTTTAGTTGCTTCATGATTTCTCACAATAGCCTTCAAAAGTCTCTTGATACGTTTCCTCAACAGGAAAACGCAATACAGGCTTGCAACCCAATTTACAGACACGCATACCTCTTTTCTAGCATAACCACAACCCAACAATGGCTTCCTTCAAGCACATCATGGTTGAAACTCTTCCCAACACTCAATCCCCTCTTTGCTTCCCAAAAATTGCATGTAGAAACTCTTCTCAAGGATGATTGTACTCCAACCCATGCTTTCCAATAACTATGGGATGTGACCACYCACACCCACCCTYTGACATGAGTTTAAATGATTGGCTTCTTATACACACAATCAAMAAAATATAAGGTTTACATAGTGATAATAATTCAAGAATGTGGGTTGGATTAATACCCATGAATAATTCTCCCTTGGACCCCTCTCTCTTGTGGAATTATAACCCCCCATCGTTCTTCATCTCTTTCRTATCGCAGCTAGCGATTATTACTTTTATTAATTATCTCAATGTTCATTATATGAAATTTGGCCCCGGTCACATTAAATCAATATGGGCTCTCCACCCCAACACATTGACTCACCAGCCTAATTCACATTATATAATTACATTATAATTYACAGGGATGTTACAAAGAGAGGGGGTGGTAGGCATGGATAATAAACTTGCTACTTTCATCCCTTGAGGTCACCGGGGAAGCCTCCCCTATGGTGGACCTCCTCCATCACTAAAACGAGGGGATTTCTTACTAAGGTGACAATGGTAGGATTTCCTATAGTTACATAGATTTGGGGACTTGCGTTGGGGCTTTGCAAAATTACAAATCCCACAATAACATGCATGATAATTCATCCATAATTCTAGGTAAATTTCCTATAGAAGCCCATAAGTCCTAAGAACCCATGTAATATTTTGAGGGTCTTGGGGTATCATCAATCTTAAATGGCCTCAATTTTCTTGGGATCTACTTGCACCCCATCCTTACTGACAACATGACCCAAGTATTTGATCTTTAAAGTGCCAAAAGCACATTTGGAATGCTTAAGGAACAATTGGTGGTCTTGAAAGAGTTGGAGGGATTTATCAACATGTGTCACATGTGCTTCCCAGGTTTTGTTATAGATCAAGATATCATCAAAGAAGACAAGCACAACATTGTGCAAGAAGGGCCAAACAATCTTGTTCATGAGGCTCTAAAAGGTGGAGGGAGCATTGGAAAGACTGAAGGGCATCACTGAAAACTCATAATGGATTTCATGTGCTCGAAAGGCTATCTTAAGGATGCTTGCCTCCTTCATTCATATCTAGGGGTATCTCGAACAAAGATCTAGTTTGGCGAATAACTTGGCACCATGAAGCTCATCCAATAGATCATCAATGACATGAATAAGAAATTTGTCTTCGATGGTCAGCTTATCTAGAGCATGAAAATTAGGACACATATGCCAATTTCCCTCTTTCTTTAAGACCATGAACATAGGTGATGAGTAAGGGCTCACACTTGGTATGATGACTCCCACCTCCAACAATTCTTGAATAATATTTTCAATTTCATTCTTTTGGGAAAAAGTGTGTTTATATGGTGCACATTAGGTGGTTGACTACCTGGAATCAATGGACTACCATGGTCATGTCCACCATGTGATGAGGGTAAGCCACAAGGATTTTCAAATATTTGTTGATTTTTAGTTAGGACCAATTGTAAATCATGGTGAATTTCTTGTGGGGGGTTGTCCATAAATTGTATGGCATTAAATTGGGCAATAATGCCAGAGTGTCCTTTCTTTAGCATTTTTTCCATATGATGAGAGCTAATAATTTTAGAGGAGTTAGGCCTGAGCTCCTTGAGGGTATATTTCTAATCATATTTAGTAAAAATCATGCACAATTCCTAGAAGTCCAGGGTAACCATGCCCAATGTTCATAACCATTTTGCTCCAAGTACATCACAACCTCCCACTTTAATAACAAACATGTTGGATTTGAGTTGATATTTCCCGAGTTGAAGTTTCACCTTCTCACATTTTCCACCATACTTCATCATGCCTCCATTGTTGTCATGTACATAACAATGGGTTTCATCTATCACTCACCCATGAATAAAATTGTGCCACTGCCAACTAAAACAATCACCTTTCTATTTTTTATATAGCTAATCAACTTCATGGTCAAGGATCTAACAGGCATGATAAAGCATGGAGTGAAATCAAGGGTTCCTCTTGAGGTGGTTCTAGAATGGTTGCATCATGATGAAGAGGTATTGTGTTCTCAACTTCCTTTTTGGGAGGGGCTTCCTTAGGATTTTCCTTGGGTGGTTAAGTTGGGACACATCCATTTGAAAGAATTTAAGTTCTTTGAATTTATGCCCTTTGAAAATCTTCTCATTAAATTACAACAAATCTAGAGGCATTAGCACTTAACCACGTCTCCTTGAGATAACGTGTGCATCCTCGAGGGTTGAAATGGGGTGGAAACGGTAGTAGACACCATAGGAGTGTGAGGGTAAGAAGGAAAAGAGGGTATTTTTTTATCTATTCATTTATCACCATTTGTGCTTCAAGATCTCACTAAGACACCTCCAACCATGTAGTTGGGTGTTGCATAAAGACTTGTGCTCTAATTTCCTCCTTGGGACCATTAACGAAAGAAAAAAAATTAGTTAGATGTTTTGTGCAGATTCCCAATTGCTCAAATATGTTATAAATTCTTCAATTGTGTCAATTTGGTGCAACTTGGTCAACCTGCCCAAATAGCGAGGATATCTATCAAAATGAGCATAGATAGCTTTCACAAATTGGCTCCATGCAATGTAACCTCCATAGGATTTCTTATGCCATTGCCACCATTGTCAGTGTTCCCAATCCAAGTGAAATGCCCTCACCTGAAGTTTCATCATGTTATTCATAATTCCATGGATGGAGAAATAGTGTTCCATCTGGGTAATTTTCCATGTGTGGTCATTTCCATCAAATCTTTCCATATCCACCTTGAGAAAGTAGTGCCATGCATTATTATCAAGAAAGGATGTTCTATTGTGACTCCCCCCATCCAATAATGTTTCTTCTTGTCATGGATCAACTTGATGATCCAACTTCCCTTTCAATTTGGGGAGATACTCCAAAATCTTATTCATAGTCAGGTGGAGTCATGGAGTTCCTCCTTTTGTGTTGCTAGATCTTGATGGAGTTCATCCTTTTATGTCACTAATTACTAGTTGATATGTTTGACTAAATTTTCCAGTGTTGCTACCCTATTGTCCATATGTGAGGACTTAGTTCCATCATGTAGTTCTGAGTCCACAAAAAAATGTTATTAGAGTTATATCAATGTGATAAGCTCATCAAAAAGAGTCTTTTGAGATATGTCTCTCGTAATGGTGTTGTTAGGACCCTAACGTTTTTTTCCAGAGTCATGCTCTTGGCTAAGTGTTACAATGCTGATGCAATCCCCAAATTCTTAATAATTCACTTTTTGTAGCAATTCCGTGACTTGTGTTGCATAATCTAGGGTTTTTAGGGTCCCAAGGATAGAGGAGTGTTAGGTGCTATAGTTTTCCATTATACTTGTGGGTTTTCAATAGTATTAATAAACCCAATCTCTCAAGGTACTAATTGAGGAGTCTAGACCGTACCCTTAKCCATACTACCTGATTCCCAAGTATTAGATAATGATCTCCTCGAGTGTTGTTCTTGGTGTACTATAACAACTCGAAGGTCGAAAGGTTTAAGTAAGGCCAATTTTAGGTGCACCTAGGAGGTTTTCGACATACTTGAGGGTATGTGGAAGGAAAAATTGTATAGCAATGTTCTATGATGTGATACTACTCGAAGGGGTACCAACACGGGTTAATAGAGTGTCCAACCAAGTGATGCCACTTGTATTTCTTGTGTGTATTCTTACCAAACCACATATTTTCCCATTGGATGACATATTTTTTTGTTACGTTTCGACGTTTCTAGCCTACGAAAAAATTCTAAAATTCAAGCACGTGCTCTCTCAAGAAATCTCTGACACCACTTGTACCATACTTAACCAACAAAAATAACAGAGCATGATCAATTTTCAGAGAACTTAAATGCAAAAAAGAAATACAAGAATAAATAATCTTACACTTGCATAATATATCTCTTGTATTAAATATCTCCAATAGAGTGAACAATGTTGACAAACCTCTTCAAGGATACAGCCTCCTCTGAGTAGAGCTTCAAATACAATAACAACACTTCATAAAACATAAATAACTTCTTAATAGCAAAAACCTTAACAACATGTGGTCCCAACATTAATGGGTATCAACCACCTTGTTAACCTTATTAGTCCCTGCCAAAGTAGGACTATAGCAATGAGTTTTTGTTGACTATGTATTAGTTTGGAGTTGACTAACAAAAATTTAACAATTTGTTATAGTTAAACTTTACATTTTGAATTTTATTATTTTGTTTAGATATTCAAATTTATTTATCTCTAATATGATTGGATCATTTTTTAAGGGTCTTATTGTAGAAAGGACGGTGCCACTTCTTCAT
>JASDQU010244353.1:214624-246408 GCA_032191745.1 Picea mariana
CCATACTACCTGATTCCCAAGTATTAGATAATGATCTCCTCGAGTGTTGTTCTTGGTGTACTATAACAACTCGAAGGTCGAAAGGTTTAAGTAAGGCCAATTTTAGGTGCACCTAGGAGGTTTTCGACATACTTGAGGGTATGTGGAAGGAAAAATTGTATAGCAATGTTCTATGATGTGATACTACTCGAAGGGGTACCAACACGGGTTAATAGAGTGTCCAACCAAGTGATGCCACTTGTATTTCTTGTGTGTATTCTTACCAAACCACATATTTTCCCATTGGATGACATATTTTTTTGTTACGTTTCGACGTTTCTAGCCTACGAAAAAATTCTAAAATTCAAGCACGTGCTCTCTCAAGAAATCTCTGACACCACTTGTACCATACTTAACCAACAAAAATAACAGAGCATGATCAATTTTCAGAGAACTTAAATGCAAAAAAGAAATACAAGAATAAATAATCTTACACTTGCATAATATATCTCTTGTATTAAATATCTCCAATAGAGTGAACAATGTTGACAAACCTCTTCAAGGATACAGCCTCCTCTGAGTAGAGCTTCAAATACAATAACAACACTTCATAAAACATAAATAACTTCTTAATAGCAAAAACCTTAACAACATGTGGTCCCAACATTAATGGGTATCAACCACCTTGTTAACCTTATTAGTCCCTGCCAAAGTAGGACTATAGCAATGAGTTTTTGTTGACTATGTATTAGTTTGGAGTTGACTAACAAAAATTTAACAATTTGTTATAGTTAAACTTTACATTTTGAATTTTATTATTTTGTTTAGATATTCAAATTTATTTATCTCTAATATGATTGGATCATTTTTTAAGGGTCTTATTGTAGAAAGGACGGTGCCACTTCTTCATTGTACAAATGACGTGTGACTTCTACATTGTAGATATGACGATGATGACTCACTCTAAGAATAAAAAGCCTGCCAAACTAGCCATGGCCCATGATGATTATAATTTTTGTGTTTCAAAAGTGACTAAACTCTGTCATTCTCCTAATTACTTGTATATCCATCACATCACACAACCTTATTCATAGTAAATACTTTCGTGNACTCTGTCATTCTCCTAATTACTTGTATATCCATCACATCACACAACCTTATTCATAGTAAATAATTTCGTGTAGACTTAGCTCATTTCAACTCATAGTTCAACATACACTGGCGGGCAAGGTTAATACTTGGAGTGCACTTGAGCCAATTTAATAAAGAGTTAATAAAAAGTTATCAACCATAAAATGATGCACAACTTCTAGATTGTAGATATGACAGAGACGGCTCAACGTACACTGGCGGGCAAGGTTAATACTTGGAGTGCACTAGAGCCAGTTTAATAAAGAGTTAATAAAGAGTTATCAACCATAAAATTTAGTCATGAGATCCTACACAAATTTGACATGTACACAATATTAAAAAAAGTTTAAATTTAAATAAATATAAACAACCTTTGATCTTTACTTTAGATGCACAGTATCTCCACGTTATGCAAACGTCGTGGATTGTGGATCATGATATGATATGATCAATGATCACAGTTATAACTTGTTCCGATTGATGACGAATGGTCGCAATCCAACAGTGGTCTTCAATTGGGTCCTCAATCCGACAGTCCCTGTACCACCCTTTTCAGTATATAGATTTCAATAGATTCTCCACTGTGGAATCGAATAATTCATGACTTGACTTTAGGCTGCAGACGGGCAAACAAAATTTAATATGCCTTGTAGGCGTATGTAAAGGGTCTTAAAAACCATTAATGAGAGCCGACTGCATAGGTATAGTTTTTTAATGTTGTTTTGAATGTAGGGGTGTTTTCTATGCAACGTGTAGGCATTTAATAATATGTGTGTGTGTGTGTGTGTGTGTGTGTTCATTGTTTGACAATGGCTCGATTTGATGCATTGATTCTTTGGCAAATGGCTCGATCTGGTGCATTAATTGTTTGGCAGATCTAGCCAGCTTCTTAGCTACTTCATGTTTTCCACATATGTTCCGTACAACCACTGGAAAAACCATAATTGTGTACCTTTCGTACTTCTCTATTCCTTCACCTTCTTCTTCTCCCATTTCAGTCCCAACAACACCACTTTAATTGTCCCAACCGAGATATTTTCGACGAGGCTACGTTCGACCAGTCACGAGTTATCTGCAGCAGCTGGGAAAGTTGGAGCCATCATCGGGGCCTTTGGTTTTTTGTATGCATCGTAGGATCCAAATCCAGTTGTTAGTCAGAGTAAAGGTTACCATTTAGTGTCTCAGATTAGGAAATCTCTCCTTCTACTAGGTACAGTCAACGCACTTGGCTTCCTTTTTAATTTTTTGGCGCCTAAAACGAAGGGCAAGTCACTCGAGGAACTCTCGGGAGAGAATGAAGACTCTGAACGAGGACTTGAGGTAATTGACTGGTTTTCCTTAAAGGCTGTCGTTAAATGCTCGTTATGTGCTTGTTAGTATAAAATTAAAATATTTGTAGAATCATCACAACAATTGATCGCAAAGCTGAGGAAATTGTAGATTTTTATTTTTATAAAGCACTGCAAATAGAATTGAAAAAAAAAATTCCCTCAACATTTAAATTATATAATAAACAGATGAATAGCCTACTGGAATTGTTCTGAAGATTTAAAATAAAAACTTCCGCATGAACAATATCTCATCTTTCCATTCTTTTGTGGAACAACTGAAAACATCTGCTTAATAAAGGGAGGATACATGATCCATCCCCCTTTTAGGTACAATCTGTTCCATTAACCAACTTAGCCTATTATTACGAGACATTTTTGTGAAAAACAATTAAAAAAATTGTCAGTTTAGAAGGTAGGTTCATGGAAAGTATTTAATAAAAAAATCTGGGAAATTTTCATAAATAATAGATCTGCATCTCACAAATTCTTTCATTTTTTCCGCAAAAAATGAACCGAATTACAAAAATCACATCAAATTATTTGAATTTTTTCTTCCGATAACAAATAATGGCCAACATTCTACAGTTCTGAAGAGAAAAGAATTTATTCAAGTTTTTTATGATAGTTTATCCAAGAATTCTATTACAGACATGTAACTTAGTATCTAATCAATAAACCTATTAACTACAGTAAATTAGAATCCAAATAGGAAATATATTAAAGACATTTAATTAGTATCTTAAGAAAAGAAAGAGCACTCTGCCAAGGCGAGAGTATCCACAAGAGAAGCTCGCTTTCCATTTGCATTGACAATATGTGAGATTATTATGTGATTAGGATTGTAAGCGGACTTGCCTTCTTTTACTTTCTAGACCGAGTTGAATATACATGATTTTTTTGGGATCGGGTGCTTTTCTAACCTGATAACGCTTGCTCATGCTTGGCTTGCCTGTCCAGACGGGCTCAGTTTCTCACCGCTTTCCTAACCAACCTGAGCTTGCTTTCGAGATTCTAAACCTTACAAAAACCTTGTTCAGTTGTCACATTGAAGAAGAATATGTGGATGCCCGGAGCTTGCTTGATTGAATACATCATAATAAATATACCATTGTTTGCATGCTTGATGTTTTTTTTTTTTAAGTTACACCAACATAAACTCATATAAATCAATTTGCCATGTGTTTTCTAAATTTTCAACTTCACATTGAAGAGCAACACTTGAATACTTGGATTTCAGAGTAAATATACCCTCATCTACTTGATGCTTTAAATAAAAAAAATGCCTAATACGTAATTTGATAACTATTTTTTTACGAAATTCTGCGATAAACATTTTGAGCCATTATATAAGCTCACAATCATCAATTTCTAGACTTTGTTTTGTCATTACATCTTTACATAGCAAGTAAAGGTAAAAGTATAGTGTTATATGTCAGGATTGTGATTTTATTTTATATATTTTCTTTTGTTATAAGTTATAAATTTTATGGTGAAAAAGTCCAAACTTAAAGTAGTTAGACAACTCTGAAAATAAAATAACAAAGGGATACAGTTTACAGATACAGTTTTCAACACAGGAAACTAGTCACATGGAGCAATTAGATTGTAAGTAGAGTTTCCAAACATTAACATAATGCATGTAAAAATATCAATACATAAGGAAACTACTCACATGGAGCAAATAGATTGTAAGTAAAGTTTCCAAACATTAATATTTTTTACATAATGCATGTAAAAATATCAACACATAATGGGTTCTTTATTTCCAAGCAACATTGGAATATATCTTGGTAGTCAATTAAATGTAATTTTAATGATTATGGAAAAAATTGTTATATTTTCTATTAAATACAATCCTAAAATCTTAACTAGATAATAAATATAATTTATATAATATATTATTTCCAGATAACATTGAAATATATTTTGGTAGTCAATTAAATGTAATTTTAATAATTATGGAAAAAATTGTTATACTTTTTATTAAATACAATCCGAAATCCTAACTAAATAATAAATATAATCTATATAATATAGAATCCTAGAATCTTAACTAAATAATAAATATTATTTATATAATCACAACTAGTACAAAATTCCTAAAATCATTCCTAACTAAATAATGAATATAATTTATATAATTACAACTAGTCCAAAAATCTTAAATGGATATAATTTTTATAATCATAACTAATTCAAAAATCTTAATAATTTATATAAGCATAACTAATCATTTGAATCCTACATTAAAACATATATTTGATTTTTTCTTAATATAATTTTTTTTTTAATTTCACTAATATTATTAATTACATCAATTACATTAGACTTGTAATTTAACCTCTTACAAATGACACATAAATTAGACCTAAATCAAATTTCGTCATTTAACATAATCTATTGCACTAATTTTAATTGTAAGTGTAATTAATCTATTCTCGGTCATGATATTGAATCTTTCACAATAATATTGTTATAAAGATACAAGTTCACATTAAAAAAAATGGTCTAAATACGAAACATAGAGAACATACACAATTTCTCTCGTTGAACGAAATAAGAGGTTTAAATAATCCTCAGAAGTTTGCAAGTGTGCACACAGTATTTGGAGCAACCAACATCATCAAGATTAAAAATATTTCTGTGGTTGGGGTTTTCATGATTGGTCGGAATAGCCACAGTTTTGTCAATAGAGTGTCGACGTTTCGGATCCAAATCAGGATCCATCTTCAGGACAATGATTTTGAGGATCATCAAGATTTTTAGGATCTTATGATTTTGAGCAACCTTAATTAATTCTCTCTCATCGTCATCGTGATGATAACTAGGTTTGGTCAGTAATATAAATGATGATTATGAAAGAATATCGATTCACTCATACCAATTTTGATTTATATTAATAACAAATGGGCACTTCTCAAACCCTTGCCCATCGTTGCTTCCTAGAATTCACTGACAAATCATGAAATCACCTTGTTTCTGGGGTTTAAATCAGATCGTCTAGTTGTTGAAAACAATGTTTTATTCTTCTTTCCAGGGTTTCTAGGGTTTCATGAGTGTAATATTAGGACTCGAACCCTTGTTTCCCGAGAAGTAGCAAAGTTGCCAGAAACAAACGAGAAGAGAAATTACGTAAATGTTATTCAGGCATGTATGTTCAGGGAACTAAATACAATCTTAGTGAATTAAAAACAAACTCCTAACTTCCCAAAAACATAACAAAAGTATCTACTTTAATGATGCCCATATTTCAAAAAGTTCCATCGCTAAAAAGGAAGTAAAAACATTTAAACTTAGCACTCAATGAAGACTCCACTTTTTAAATCATAGAGCCATCTATGCCTTCAAAGTACTTCTATCACATATTATACTTTCATATTAATTTATTATTATGATATTTTAATATAGTGCAATACATACATATTATATATGATCATTGTATATGTTCTTAATTCACGCACTTTCATGTGATAATTGTTCAAACTAAGACAGGGATCAAATGCTCGGCTTTACACTTGCCGATTGCTTAAGGTTTTCTTGGTGTGCACGAAAGAGCCTGAATGAAGGAGTGTTCAAAGCTCAGTCCGGCAGAAATAATGCCCAAAGTGAGACAAAATGTTTCACACCAAATGTTATATATGTTCCACCTTAATGAAATTGTTTTTATGTTGTTTAGATCTGTTTTTCACTCTTTTTAATTTTCCAATGAAAATGAGCTATAATGTTTTGATCTGTTTTTCCACTCTTTTTTCTTTTCCAATGAAAATGAACTACAATAAATTAATTTATTATTAAATTAGTTGACAAAATTAATTTATTAGTGTTTATACTTCACTATTTATTAGAATAAAATGTTTATACAACACATGTCACAATGACATATGGAAGATTGAAATAAATAGCGTTTTCATTTTGTTATTTTTCTAGAGTGGGAAAGCCTATCATAACTCGGAATGTCAAAATTATAGGAAAACCACGCCACCTGAAATAACCTACTGGTGGTTTGTAAGGGGGCAGGCTTTCGCTCATGCTAGATGTCTCTGGGTCTTGGGTCGTTAACCCGATTCCTTACGTCCGAGAAAAATGAGTTCTTAGCCAAGCATAAGCAGTTTTAGGCCATACTCCAAGACCAATTTTCATTTTGTACTTAGTCATCATCATTATTATTATATTATTAATAATTATTATGTTATTAAAATTATGGTGTTGTGGTTAAATTATAATTGGTTGAATTTTTATATTATCATTATGATTTTCACATAATGGTGTTTTGATATTTTAGAAATGTAAGATTTTAAAATGATATGTTTCTTATTTTCTATTTTCCAAATAAACTTATTATAGTTTCAATTATAAAAAATCGTATTTTCTAGTTTCCATATTGTTTCCAAATTTTATAGTTCCTTTTTCTATGAGTCACTCACATGTTGTTTCTCTCTTGTTGTCAGTAAAGAGAGGATATTAAGCTATATCATATTATGTGATTCATAGCTTGCAACTTTATTACTAGGCACTTAGTTTGGATGGTGTAAAACTTGTGATACAGTGATAAGTTTCTCCGCATTTCATTTTGTGATTTTGTAGATGTTGAAAATTAGGGTGATTTATATTAAAAATTCAAAAAAGTATCTTACATTTTATGGTCATCCATTTTCAAATGTTGTTACTGAACATTTTTTGCTCTAAAAACCTTTTGCAGATTTGGAGCATGACTGGTCAACGACAGTTTAGTTTAGAGTTGTAGAGTTTGCGTATTACAAGGTGTTGTAGGAGCTTTGTTGGTCTACACTATAAGTACCATATTTTCCAAAACATTTCTAACTGGCTAGAATAAATCCTTGGTGGGTATCTAACCACTATGAGAAAATAGGCTCTATCTTTGTTAGACAGAACAAGAAAGTTTAATGGTTGTGGTGAATACCAAATTATTGTTGCTAGGGTGGAATTTTAATCTGGCTTTCTGGAAAATTCTATATATGCTCTTGCATTGTATAGATTCTTAGCCATGGGAGTCAAAATTTATCTACAATTGTATCATAATTTTTTGTTTACTTGAGTTATGCAAAGATATTAAAACCTGTCATAATTTGTTGTTTAATTGAGACATGAAAGGATATAAAATTTAAATTAGGGTGGAATTTTTTTTTATTAAAAAAGTTTTTCAAATCTTTAAAAAACTTTATATATATGAAAACATTTAACATATTAATATATTTTGTGTGATTGTTATATATAAGTATTTTTTTTATAAAATAAATCTTTCAATTTTTTTCCAAAAGTTGATATATGTGGAAACATACAGCCAATTAATATATTTCTAAATAGGTGTTGGAAACGGTATAGAGTTTGATTTGAATGAACACCATTTTTGTCTAAAAGTTAGTCCACAATTTTTAATGCAATACTTTGATTGACCACTAGACTCCACTATATGTACTACTACAATTTGTATTGAAGTGATTTTGTTGACTTAGCCTCATCCTTCTATAATTGCACATGACTCTTGCAATTTGTGTCGAAGTGTTTTTGTTAATCTAGTCTCATCACTCTATAATTGCACACAACTCTTGAAAGTATTTGCAATGTTAGTCTTATAGTTTGGGCATTTCATATGTTTTGATGGCAAGTATTTTGCCATAAAAATTGTATATATCTTTTATAATCTAAATGCTTGGAAATTCTATAAGATGTCAATATGTTATCTTGAGATCAAATTGTCCTTTTCTAGGTTTGTAATTATGTTTTCCATGGTTATATGAATTAAATCAACTTAAAAAAATATTATTGTTTTTCTTTATAGGAGCAGACAATAGTAACAAAGAAAATTTGAAGTTAAGGGAAACAAAAATCAAGGTATGCACCTTTGAAATTGTATTTCCCTTTTTAATTTTTGGTTAGGTAATGCCATAAACTTAACCTAGGAATAATTTGAGTACCATAAATTACAAAAATGGAAAAAATAATAGACATTGAAAGCTACCAAATGAAAGAGCATTGCATTATACATAATAGCATCGATCATGTGTTGAATACCAATGGTCTTTTCAGATTACATTTTTTCTCCTATACTCCATGAGATTGCTTGTTTGATGCATTTCAAGTCCTATTACACTTTTGTTATTCATCGATTGAATTACGAAATGGATTAATAGATCACTTCTTATTTTGTTTAAACAGTGGTGATGTACAGGCATTACAGTCATATCAATATGAACTAACATCTGATTTTTTGTACCGATTGCATGGAATTCATGACGTTGAGACATACCTTCACAAAATGTGATTTTCTGCATCTGCAAATTTGAATCAAATTGAAAGAGGCCTATGGGGAGATACATTTTGCATATGATGGCTAGCCAAGTGGTTAAATGTATCAATTGGAATTTGGTCCTTAACAAAGAAAACAATATATTGGTTATTTAATAAAGATGAAAATACATAACAATATTGCATTTTGTTTCATGATGCAAATCCTATTAATGGTCACTATGAACCATTGATTTGCAAAAAAATGTTCAGCTGCACTTTTGAAGAAACTAATATTTTCTTATCGCTAATGTGCAAAGATCTTGAATGCCATTGGAAATGTATTAGGCATGATATGCATCGTCATGGATTGAACAGAGCAACAACTAGTAAATCTAATTGCGAGGACAGTCTTTTTAGGGCAATTTGTTATTTGGTGGCAACAGACTTTGATGTACATTCTTTAAGACTTTATGTTGTGCAATATTTTTGCAATGCAATTATGAGTGGTGATCAAAATGCATTTCATTGCTTGCAACAACACCTAGTTGGCGATACCATACAGAATATGAAAATGACTAGCAATTGGCAAAGGTATCTCATAAATATGGCAATGCCCTATGAAAAAGGGAAGGTGGAGGGAAGACCATTTTGTTTGCAATGGATATCGATCATATTCAAAGTAAATATCCGAGTGTGGTCTTGCTTTACTAATAACATTGCCAACTTCTATTTTTCTAGTTCAAACTCTGACATAACATTTGATGTTATGTCATTTGAAACAAATGCATCACACATTCACTATGAACCACTACTAAAAGAATGATGTGAACATGAATGCATTGAAAATTGTGATCATATTACAATAAGGCCAAACTAAAAGCATAGGATTGATTACCCTATGGTTAATTAAATTCTAAGTGCAAAAAGTAGAAGCAAATGCATACTGCTATCTGAACATGTATTAGAAAAACATCAACATATACACCATGTCCATAGTAAGCAAACATTGACATTGACAAATAGTAATGACAAGTTTAAGATAAATTGTCATCAAGCAAAAACAAGCCCAACTAAAAAGCGTAGTCTCACTTGTCACAAATTAAAAAAAATGGTACGAGCAAAAAAAATGCATTGACACATTCTCTATTGAACATGGCACAAATAGAGATATAGATGGACATTGTACATATTTTCTCAATGCAGAAACACCTCCTAGTCAAAGCAGAAAAATGACATATCATAGATTGACACAAATAGCATGTAGCAGTGGAAACAAAAAAGAAGGGTCAACTACCAAATATTTCCATGTAAAAAATAAAGATGCAAAGAAAATTTATTGGGAAAAAATTCAAGACACACCTAGCAACAAATGTGAAATATGTGAAGAATTGCATTTTGCAAAGACCATTAAGTTTCTTACGCGTGACTTGGTAAAAGTGTATCTAAACCTAACATCAAATGACAGGTCATTTTCAAGTAAAAAGATATTTGTTTCTTGCAAAAGAGCACTTCAAAATGGAAAATTGCCAAAGTTTGCAACACCTGAACAGATAAGACGTAACGTGTTGTTACCGGTTACAAGTACACTTTCAGAACTTGAAGAGAGACTTGTATCATTGAGATTTGCATTTGCACAAATTAGAAAATGGGGTTATAAACGATCGCAAATGGGCTTGAATGGATCAATTATCAATGTACCTATCCATATTGATATTGTGCAAAAAGAATTGCCACATTTTGTGAATGAAACAACAACAATCGCAATTGCATTGAAAAAGCAATTGCAATACAAGAATGCATATCAGACAGGAAAAGTATGTGTACACATTTTCATCAAAGCATTGAAAGAATTATGTTCTAGAACTTTATATAAGAATGAAAACATTTCTATAAATAAGGATTGGAACCATGTTCTAGAACAAGACAATGATAAATCCATGGAAACTGCACATACTAATTATGAAAGTGATACAGATAATGAATCAGAAAGTGAAATACCTACAGAGACGCTCATACATGGATTCACAGAATCACAACACATCCATGATTTGCAAGACAAGATCATTGAACTTGCACCAACTGAAGGAAAACATCCACTTGGTATTTTCAAGGATAAATATGTAGAAGAAATGAACTTTCCAACATTATTCTACGGAAATCCACGTGATGATGACATTAAAAAGAGATTCAACTATCAAAAAATAGTGCAATGGGAGTTGCTACATGCAAGTCATGATTTCTCATATCACACAACAAATTTGTTTTCCAAAACAGTGAGAATAATAATTGACAAAGTGCTCTCTCGCATATGGATACGAATGAGAAAAGGACAATTAAAAGGGAGAAAGCTATTAGCAAGAGATGTTAAGTACAAACCAAACTTAGAAAAAATATTGAAATCTGATATTGGATACATATATTTCAAGAACATTCGCATTTCTACTGATTACCTACAACATATGAAGAAAAGTATATTTGTAATGATATGACTTTTGGGGCCGCCAACTTTTTTCATCACATTTACGAGTGCAAAGCATCGATGAAATCCATTGGTGACAACATTAACTGAGTTGTATAAGAATAGATAAAAGAGAAATCACATTAAAACATTAGAAGATGACGAAATTGATTACCTCATAAGAAAAGACCCAGTCACATGTAGTCGTTACTATAGACATGGAATCAATGCTATAAAACAATTGATATGTCATGATGAAATGTTATTTGGAAAGGTGTTAGACTATTACTTTGTAACAGAGTTCCAAAATAGAGGAAGTGAACATGAACATGGATTGTTATGGATAGAAGATGCTCCAATATATGGAAAGAATAGCAACTTAGAAATTGAAAAGTTATTGGACAAATACATAACTTGTAACACGGATAATTTGGATCTAGATATTTCCAAAATGCATAAGCATTGCCATACAAGAAGTTGTAGGAAGTGGAAGAATTCACATTGTAGATATAATTTCCCCATGTTTCCAATGAAAGGACAATAGTCCTTGAACCAATTAATTTAGTTGACAAAGCACTCAATGAAAAGTCAAAGTCTCTATTAACATTTCTGGAAGGAAAAAATTATGATTTCTTAACAAGCTTCGAAGACTTCTTTATGGATATTGAACTGACAGAAGATGAATACATACAATTAATACAATGTACAATAAAGCAACCAACAATTTTCCTAGAATGAAAACCTTCACATATTTGGAACAATAGTTTTGCAAAGGAAATGCCAAATTTATGGGATGCAAATACAGATGCACAGTATGTGCTTAATGCTTATGCTACATCATCATATTGCAATTCATACATGACCAAAGTTGACAAAACTATGACAAATGCATTTCGAAGAAAACGCAAAGAACATGAAATAAGTAACATAGATGTGATGCAAATGATAGGTACACTTGGAAATACCTTACTTAATCTTCAACAATTGTCGGTTCAACAAGTAGTTCATATGCACTCTTCTACCACTTAATTGCAGTTCAAGAGAATGTATATTTATAAACACATCGCCAGTTGATGAACGAACATTTATGCTTAAGCCACCATCGTTGTTAAAACAAGAACCTGACAATTCGGAAGATGTTATGTGCCATTCTATTATTGATTACTACATTGAACGTCCACGTGATATTAAGCATATTTGTCTTGCATAATTTGTATCTGAGTATAATAAAAATGGCACACACATATCAAAAAGGAAAAACCCAAATGTAATACGATCTGTTAAATACAACAGACACATTGACTATGAAAATTTATGTAGAGAGAAACTATTGTTATACGTTCCATTTGAAGAAAATGAAGATACATTGAAACATAACTTGCCAACATGGAAAGCTGCATGTAGCTTCTATGAAAGTACAATACAAATCAATGAAGCTAAATTTACATACAATATCAATCCAACATGGGGTGACCTTGGAAATGCAATTGAACAACTAGATAGTAGCCCTATGGATATTGATGGTACAATGACAAAAGAAGAGACAACTACAATCCATTCTGAAGAATATGATTTAGCAACAGACTTGGAATGTCCTCAAGAATCCAATATGAAGAGATCCATTAACCTTAGATTTCAAGTCAAAAACCACCCATTTTTCATAGGGAATGAAGAGTATTACAACACTAGAAGAATGTTAAATAGAGAACAACAAGAAATTGTCAAAGACATTGCATACAAAAAATGTAGTGACATGCACATGCCATTGTACTTTCTCCTTACAGGTGGAGCAGAAACAGGAAAAACATTTACAACAAAGGTGATATTCCAAAGGCTTATCTAAATCTATGATGCATATAATACAAATAATCCTTTGAAACCTAAGGGTTTGATATTGGCATATACATGTAAAGAACCATATAATGCTGGTGGAACAAACATCCAGTCTACATTACTAATGCCCTTCAACAAGTAACATTTTCTTCCACTTAGCAAAGAAACGTTAGAAACCTTATCAAAACTTTACCAAGAACTGCAACTTGTTTTCATAGATGAAGCTTCTTTGATTGGAAGTCGATTCTTATATTCCATTGACAATCAACTAAGAAACATAAAACATGTACAAACCAAATACTTTTGAAACATTGATATGATATTTTGTGGTGATCTTTATCAAGCACAACCCATACAAGACTCTCTGATTTTTGAATAACCTATAATGAACATGCAAACAATAACACATGAATTTTGAAAATATAATATAAAATGTTATGAATTGCATACTACAATGTGCCAAATAGATGAAAAATTCATCGCAATTTTGAATAGGATGTGCACAAACAACCAAACAAGTGATGATTTGGCATATCTGAATAGAAATTGCATCCAACCTGCACCAAATGACCCAACATTTCCTTATATGTTTTACAAAAACAAAGATGTTGCAAGGCATAACAAGCATATGTTATTGCTCATACCTAGAAATGAAATTTCAATTAAGGCTATTGATGAGGAAGAAGATAACCATGGCAATGTGTCATACCATCAACATATAACTACTTTTCCCTCGGAACTTGTCATGAAATTAAACATGTTAGCTTAAATATATGCTTGCAACTATGATTCACAAGATGGCTTGGTAAATGGTGTAGACGGAATAATCAAGGCCTATACCAAAACAGAAAAAGTTGATGTAATATGGATTAAGTTCTATGATTCAAATATTGGACATCGACAAGCCAACAAGCTAGCTTATCTATATAAGCCAGGGATTTCCCAAGGTTGGATACCTATACTACGAATAGCAAAACCAATGTCACTGACAGCAAAGATAGCTCAACTAAAAATCAGAAAACAATTTCCAATCCAAATTGCTTCTGCATGTACAATACATAGATCACAAGGTTTAACCCTAGACAATGTTGCATTTGACCCTACTGGAATACGAATACATGGATTAGTCTACACAACTTTATATTGTGTAAGAAACATAGAATCATTGTATTTGTCAAATCCTCTTATGAAGAATAACTTCAAAGTCAAACAAAAATTCAATATCGAGGCGCAACGTTTACGAAGTAGTGCAAAATGGAATCTAGAATATGATTATCACTCCATACACTCAGAATCATCCATCTCAATTCTTTCAATAAACACACGAAGCTTACATGCACATATTATTGACATATGCAATGATTATGAAACAATGCAATCTGATATTGTGTGCCTACAAGAAACATACATGACACTTTCCATGAACAATGAACACTTTCCAAACTTCATTTGCATATCAAATTGCATTAAACATGGAGTTATGATATTGGTCAAAAAACATATAACACTTTTAGAACATATACATTTCAAAGAATATAATGTAGAAGTTATCCTAGCAAACATAATTGTTCATGGATTGCAAATTGCAATACTCAACATCTATGTCAGTCCACATGCAACTTTGACCGACATAATAAGCATAATTACAAAAGCATTATGTACTTTACATCCAAGCAAAGTCATTATCATTCTAGGAGACTTCAATATTGACATGCTACAAAGCAATGAAAAAACAAAAAAATTGGAAAGATACATGGCCAGATACAATCTCCATTTCCTCTTAGACAAAAAAAACATTTGCAAAAACCGTTTATTGATCATATATGGTCAAGCATAGCCAATCTACAACACAAGATCTTCATATTAGATACATATTGGACTGATCACGATACCCTTTGTTTAGTACTTGAATTTTGACATACATGTAAATAATATTACACATTAGCATATTTTCATATGCTTCCTACATATTTACAAGTTTCTTTTTCCAAATTGTCTACTATGTAAAGCATATGTCCATATTCACATATGTTTGGTTTCTTTTTGTACTGAATCAACAAATTGTGTCTTGCATGTCAACAAGTTGGTATACTCTACAAGTTATTGTCTCAAAAAAAAAAGAGTTTCCATTGCATTTTACTAGAATTCATTTGCATAGCTAACTACTTTATTTAGTGTAGAATATATTAAAACAACTATGAACATTATAAAAAAAACACAAACAAAAGAAAACATGGCACAAGAAATGGAAAGGTACTTATTTCTAACTTTACTTATATTTTGTTGCTTTACATCTTATTTATTCTTTGTTTTTTTTTGTAAGTGAGTTTAAGAACCTATATTACTAAAGGGGGGTTATGATACGAAAAAGGGGAACTCCCTGGTCTTCCAAAAATGAAACCAGGCCAGAGGTTCCCGAGTTGTGTTTTCTGAGATAGACAAGGGGTATGACTGGATTTCCACCATGGGAAACCAGCCCAGTCCTACCATACCCAGTTTTTGACAATATAAGCATAACAGACATGAAAAGGATAAACAAAATAACAATAACAGAAGCTGAGATTGACACAGGACTGACCCGACTGACTTGACAATAGACTAACCAAACACTAGTCTAGGATGATCATATGTTTCTTTCCTTCATCCGCCTAGCCCTTGTTCTCTTCCTTTTGGGGGACCGTGTGAGTCTCTCTGATATGAGTTGGCGCTCTTTTCCATTTGGTTGGCGTGATGTCCATGTGATGGACCTAGCGCAGGTAGAGGTGGAATTGAGCAGCCAACCACTCCATCTTGGCTTTCTGGTCCGTCTCGACCTCAGTTAGCAGTTTGGTAATGGTTTCCAGACTGTTGAGGTGCCTCAAGATTTCGTTCAACAGTTTTGTGTGTTCCTTGTTTTTCTCCCGTCTGGCGTCCTCCCTCTCCGAGCTCACTTTTCCAATCAGCATCTTTGTTTTCCACGCCATCTCCATCATTTTGTGGTATAGGGTTTCCCTGGTTGTGTGGCTCCTAGGTCAGTTACCCAGTCTGCTTCCTAAGCTAGAGCATCCCATGTTTTTCCCTTGCGCTTTTCTTTGATTTCCTTTTCCAACCGGGTAATGGTTTCCTTTCCTTTCGGTGCAACCAGAGTATGAAAGGTGCCCTCTACATATTTTGTCCCCTGCTCCATCCTTGAAACCCACCGAGGATTGTTCGGAGTTCCCTTCTCTTGGGAGTTTCTTTTGTTGTGCGTTCGCTTCATGCACACCATCCTGTCTGTCCTATGGCTGCTCCTTTGTTGAATTCTCAACATGTTCCTATCTACTCGGGGGTTCCTCCTTTCCATGCCCTTGTGTCTTTTGGTAACCTATACAATCGCACTCTTTTGTTTTCTTCTCTTCATGTTGTTTATTCTCATATTGACCTTTTCCTGTTGCTGGCTCGTCCTTCCAATCATGGTCTACTCGTAGAGGTGAAACTTCTGGTCCTTTTTCCCCATCACGGTACGTATGGTATGATGACTCGGTCGTTATCCCTGTACGATCCCTTGCCCCTGCTCGCTTGATATCCTACTGGGAAACTCCCCGTACCTGGTCCTTGGCATGGTGGATCAATATTGGTCTGTGTCAATCCCTCTTTCCTTACATCATTCACTCCATGTTGTTTGTTGTCGATACTTTCCCATGGGCTTTCCCCACAAATCTTACTATTGACACGACCTTGTTGTCGTACCCTCATCTGTTGCATAATTTGATCATGCATTGTGATTGGTGGTCGAGTGTTGGGCAGTCATATCCTGCCTGGGTGCTTCGAGCCTTCCGTTGGGCCTTTCACTACCCTCCTCAATGTGACCTTCCAGGCTTAAGCTGCTATCACAATCTTTTGTCGCTAGTTGGGTGTAGTCCATTCTAAATTGTCCTTCCGAGATGTTGACCTGTGTACCCAGTGCAACTCCACAATGTTAATCGTTTGTAGATGCTCCTAGATTTTTTGTAGAGAGTGTGCCAAGTGCCAGTGTCTCTGAACCTTGCCCACTCTGGTGTCGTTTTGGAGTCTCTTCACTGTGTTGATGACCAGGGTGGAGTCACCTTCCATGGTAGTGTTGGTCATCCTTTCTCAGCTTAGAATTTTGAGATCGAGCTCCAAGGCTCCAAATTTCGTTGTGTTGTTGGTTGAATTTTCCAGACTCCAAGCATACAGTCGGATTATGTTACCCCCACTATCTCTGATCACCCCTCCCATTCTTGTCATTCCTGGGTTTCCTTTCGTCGCCCCATCAAAATTTAACTTGAGGAAACCTGTCATAGGAGGTGTCCAATTGCACTCTCCTAATTGGAGTTGCGGTGGCCACCCTACCTGTGTGTTGTTGCGCCCGTCTTTTAGGTGAAAATTTTCCAGGATTCAGGAGTCCTAGCCTGTGAGTTGCGCTTTTCCAGTCTAGCAGTTGCAGCTTTGCACTGTTTCTTGGATTTGTGAGATTATTTCTTCCTTGAGTTTCCCTTCCGGAAGGCTTTCATTCATGAAGATGTGTCGGTTCCTTTCTTTTCATATTGCCCATATGATCATCCATGGCATGAGATTCCAACAGAGGTTTACCATTTCATTTTCATTGTAACTCTCATTCCAGTTATTGATGGTTGCTGTGATATTACCTCGGGTCCTATTGGACTGGAGGAAGATGCCTGTCTTCCAGTCCCATATCTCTATTGTGTAATTACATTCGTCGAGGAGGTGATTCGTTGTTTCTTCTTTAGCTTGACAGAGGTGGCATCGTGATGGGCTTATGAAACCTCTTTTCCTTAGGTTTTCCCAGGTTAGGATTCGGTTGTGAAATACTAGCCATTTGAACATTTTGATTTTTGGCCACTGGGGGCTGCCCCAAATCTTTCCCCACTATTGTGTCGGGTCTTCTTGGTCCTGGTCTGCGATGTAATTCTAAGCTTCTTTTAAGTTGAATTCCCCTCCATTTTTCCTACCCCATCTTAGTTGGTCCTCTTCTTCTGAGACTACAATTTTCCTTTTCCCCAATTCCTCATCCACCTCTTTCGTTATTGTTGTGATCCGATCTCTGTTTTGTGGATTGAGTTTGTCTCAGATCCTCCATTTGTCACGATCATTTTCTTGTTTCCAATAGTGATGGATTTTTATTTTTCTTTGCACGATCATCTCTTGTTGGAGTTCCTCCCTATCTGGATTTTCCATTCTGGGTTCCTGTTGCCATGCGTCCTCCTAGAATCTGGTTGTTTTACCATTCCCCACTTCTCAGAAGCTGTGTTTTTGGATCCATCTTTTGTTGCGCTAGGCTAGATTCCAAATGGTTGATCCTTCTCTTGTTCCCATAAAAAGAATTTGATCATATTCATTGATGTCTGGGGCATACTTGGCCTTCCAGAGGGTTGCCCAGGGTGTTGACTTCCAAAGGCTTCATTGGTTACTTGTGGGTCTTGTAACCCCAGGCCTCATTTGCATTTTGGTTTGCAAACCTTATCCCATCCAACAAGGGCCCATTTTTTCTTGCTTTCCGCTCCTCGCCATAGGAAGTCCCTTTGGATGGATCTTATTTTTGGGAGTATTCTTTTGGGAGTGGGAAACACTGACATCATATAGGTCGGAATTGCTTGAAGAACCGCTTTGGTCAAGATAAGTCTCCCCGCTAGGTTGAGGGATCTGTAAGTCCAGTTTTTCACCCTCTCTTGTAGCTTGTTGATCACTCCTTCCCATGTTTCCATTTTTCATGCTCTATCTGTCAGGGGGATTCCCAAGTATTTCGTTGGGAGCATTTTGCGTTCAAACCCCAAAATATTTTCCAGGTTCCATTGAATTGTTGGGTTGGTATTGAAGAAATATATCATGGATTTGCAGTGATTGATCTCCACTGACGAGGCTTCCCTAAACTCTTTTAAGATTCTTTTAGAGGCTTTTGCTTCCTTGATCATGGGTGTGCCATGGAGTAAGGTGTCATCAACGAACTATTGGTGCGTGGAGGTAGGGCAATTTTCGAAAGGTTTGATGCCCGTTATTTCTCCTGTTGCAGTTGTGCTTTTTATGCTTCTACTGAGTCATTCCATCATCAAAATGAACAGGAAAGGAGATAGCGGGTCTCATTGTTTGATGCCTCTTGAAGGCCAGAAGGGTTTGGCTGGGGCTCCATTGATTAAAAGCGAGTAACTTGTCATTCAAACTAGGCTAACAATTCAGTTGATCTAGTGTTGCGCAAATCCAAAAGCTTCCAGAGTCTTGACCATGTAGTGCCAGTTAATTTTGTCATAAGCCTTTGCTAGGTCAAGTTGGATTATCATCCCCCCTCTCCTTTAGATTTTCAGTGTGTGTATCAGCTCATGGGAATGGATGATGTTGTCCAAAATTTGTCACCCTTCTACAAAACTCGCCTGTTCCTGGGAAATCAGTGAGGGTAGGAGAGGTTTTAGTCTATTGGTTATGACTTTGGAGATTACCTTGTAAACCACATTACATAAAGCTATGGTTTTGTAGCGGTCTGGGGTCCTGGCTTCATTTTCTTTAGGGATTAGAGTAATCATTGTGGAATTTAGCGCTTTCAAAATGGAGGTTGAGCGTCTGGAGTCTTCCACCACCCCATAAACATCATGTTTGACCACTTCCCATCAGGCCTTGAAGAATTCCGTTGTGAAACCATCTGGACCTGGGGCCTTTCCATTGGGCATCTCCTGGACCACTTGGTCAATTTCCTCCTTAGCGATGGGTTTGTTTAGGTTGATATTTTGTTCCTCGGTAACTAGCCTGGGGATGTGCTGAGTTATCCTTTATATGGCCTTCGTTCAATCTTGGTTGGGTTCCTGGGATATCCCATGGAAGTGGTTTACCAGTATATTTTCAATCTCCTTGTGGGACTCTCTCTCTTGATCCCATCCTGATCCCGAATTTTTAGGATTTTGTTGTGGGTTCTTCTGGCAATGGTGGTTCTATGAAAAAACCTTGTATTCCACTCTCCTTCCTTTAGCCACCTGATTCTGGACTTTTGGCACCATAGAGTCTCTTCCTACTGGCATCTTGCTTCCCATTCCTGGGTCAGTTGGATTTCTTCCTTTTTTCGATCCTCTGTATAGCCCACGTCTATGCATATTTCCTGGAGGTTCCTCATTTTGTCTTCAATAATTATTTTTTCTTGGTTTATGTTTCCAAAGATTTCCTTGTTCCACTCCTTGATTTTATGTTTGATGTACCTAAGTTTCTTATAAAGTTTGAACATCGTTGTCCCTTGCTCAGGTTGTGGCTCCCACCACCATTGGTTGATGTTCTCCTTGAAGGTGGGATGTTCGATCCAAAATTTCTCGAATCTGAAAGGTATGTTTTTCGGTGTGGTTTGGAATTTTGCTTCCAGTTGGACTGGCCAATGGTCTGAACCCCCCAGGGAAGGATGCTACAATCTAAAGTTAAACCCTGTAGAATGATGGACTCTGACACCAGGAATATTTCTAGCCTTGTTGCTATCTAATGCTGATTTATCCATTTGTTGTTCCATGTGAACTGGCCATTACTGGTTTTGATGTCCACAATCTCCACTGTGTCAATGAAAGCTGAAAAGTTCTTTGCTTCTCTATCCAATCTCCTGGTGCCTCCTTTTTTCTCCGCAAGTGTCATGATGATGTTGAAGTCCCCAGCTAGGATCCAGTGGAGGTTGGTGCAATGGGATTTTAGGTTTTCTAGGTCTAGGAGCATTTTTCTCTTCTCTTCCAACATCTAGGGACCATACACATTAGTGCATAGAATCACCTCTGCGTTACCTATGATTTTCATGTTAACCTAACGTGTGTATCTGGTGGCTTTGGTTGTTAGTATATTCATCACTTGTGGGTTCCACAAAGTGAGAATACTGCCTGCCATATGTTGTCCTTCGACAGCCAACGTCTTGTACTTGCTCCATTGTTTTTTGTTGATTGTTTCAATTCTTTCTACAATACATTTTGTCTCTTGGATGAAACGGAGGTCTGGTTGTTCCTTCCTCAGTTTGTTTTTAAGGATTCTTTGCTTTTGTGGGTTGTTTAGGCCTCTAATATTCCATTTTATAATCTTCATTTAAACATGTGGGGGGAAGTTGGGAAAGAGTTTTTTTATCTTACCTGAATTTATCAGTAGAGCTCCTAGTTCCTGTAGGGCTACCCTATTTGATTTCCTACCTTTCTTCCTTCTCGTCTTCTTGGGTGAGAGTTGTGGTTGTCCCTCACCTGCTTTGATTCCTAGGTGTCCTATCTCCTCGTGCGTGCGCTTGAGCCCTCTGGATTTTGCTTCCTCCCTTAGGAGGAAAAGGTATTGGATATGGTCTAGTTGCTCCGCTGGTACATTGTCTACGCCCTGCCTTTTTCATTCCTCCAATATGTTCAGGATATCTTTTCCTTCCCTTTCCACAATATCTCTGAGGTCAGGATCTTATGTACCTACCTCGCTTGGTGTCATTTTTGCGTCTCCGTCTGCCTCCTGCATGGGTGTGTTGGCATCTATGGTTTCTCCATCTATAGGATTTGCGCTAACCCCCTGATCCATCTTATTGCTTGGATTTTTTGTGTTTTCATTTGTGGCTTGTTCCTTAGATTCTTTAGCTTTTGCCTTTTCCTTTACTCCTTCTTCCCCTTGGTTGGTTTTGTCACGCCCTCCCATTCAAGTCCTGGCTTCCGGATTACTTCCCATTGGGGTTTTACTTGGTTTCTTGTTTTCTCTGTTTCTGTGGTTCGGCTTGATAAACCCATCCTCATCCTGTTGTATTTTGGTGTTTTTCGCTTCTTATTTTTTATTGAGAGGGCATTCTCTTAATAGGTTTCCATGTTCATGTCATCTTCTGCATCTGAATGGGATCTGCTCGTAATTGATTCTTTGTATACATTACTCATCCCTGAATTCCAGGCTTATGGCTTCTGGGAGTGCCCCCAAAACATCCATCTCTATGGAGATCCTTGCATAGGAGTAATATCTCCCTTTTAGGGTTGCTTCCGATGTCTTCACATATTTTCCAAGTTTGTTCCTAATTGCTTCAAAGGTGGCGGGTAGCCAATAGTCTAGCGGCAGAGAGTAAAGTTGCATCTAGACATGTACATTTTTTAAGGTTTCTTTCTCTGGGGAGAAGTTTTCCTACCATAGCCACATGTACAGCTTGTTGAGGCGTGGAAGTATAGCCCCCCATCAAAGACTTTATCCATGTCCTCCAAGTTCATGAATACTGATGTGAAGAAGCCTTTCGAACCCAGGTGTAGTTCTACTTCCCCACTTTGCTTCCATTGATATTTTATCCAGTTGCGCAGCGTTCTTTCTGTCCGCCACAAACCCATGAACTTGCGAATCATCGCATGCGTCTTCCTCTAGTCCCGGAAGAGTTGCATTTGTGGGTCTTCCAGTATCACCTTTGGTATCAGTGTTGTTTTAGGTTTACACGGGTTGTGCCCTTCTACCCCATTGAAGTTCTCTGGTTCTTGCACATCATTCTGGGTTTCTCTGGCTTCTTCCCCCATGCTATCCCTTTTTTCTGGGTTGTTTTCTTGATTCTTTTCCAGTCCTGAAACCGAGCTGCTTGTCACTGGTTCCTTGAAACCTCTACCTCGTGGACCTTTCCTCCTGTCCACCACTACCTGCTTGTATGAGGGGGTTCCATTACCACCCCCTTTGGTAACCATGTTGTGCTATGTTGTGTCTACAACTGTCAAACCCTAGCTTGCTCGAAGAATTTTGGTTTCTGTAGACCTCTCTTGTAAAAATTTCCTCCTCCTTTTCATTATTTTAAGTAATTGAAAAAAAATAAAAATTTTAAACCACTCGTATTTATTCTTTGTTAACATTATATGTTGTGCATTATTTTTACATAGTAGTTTCTTTTGTTCTACATTTCATTTTATCCATTGCTAACAAAAATTATAATTATCATGTACAGATTAGTTGAAGAAGAAAGAAACATAGGTGTAACAAAAGAAGAAACTTAGCAAAGGCAACAACATTCTAGAAGGTATGTTCACAACAATAGTAAAGGAAATGTCTTCTTTATAGAAAATGATATACATATATATGTGACTACTATACAAATGTGAATGCATGGAATTGAAATATTCTCTATGCTAACTATAGTAGATAATTAATTTTCAATGTAAAATGGAAAGGAAAATGAAAATCGTGAACTACTTAACGTAGGTTCTACTTAATCTCTTCATTCATATGACAAGACTAGAGAATGAATTGTGCTTTCTTTGTTTTCATTGCGACAAATAATTACTTGTATCCTAAATCAATTGCAATTATATCCTTAACCTGATTGTTGGAATTTTCATTCTTGACTTTATTTATAATTCAGTTATCTCAATTGGATAACCAAGGAATATTGAAAATTGAAATTGCTACAATTGTTTGCATAGTACTACCAATACAATTATTATTGCCTTAATTTATTATAAGGAATGTTGTCACAACCATTCTACAAATGAGTAGTGCAAATGGGAAAAAATAAATGACGACATTGATTGTGAATCAACAATGTCTTCGCAATGCAAACAAGATTTGCATGTTTGAAACTGAACCTGCAATGACAGCGCTTCCATGGATACATAGCATTGGGAATTTTCTTGTAAACTATATGCTTTGTAACTACACTGCACATATTCATTTACACCACTAGTATCCTTGTTTGAACCTAAGAACTATCTTGCATTTGATATATGAAACATAAACTTATGACCAAAGCATTCTCCATGTCCTCTTCTACATGTCTATTCTTCAAGCTTCGGTTAGGATTTGACCTCATTCTTTCTTACCCGGTACAATACCTTTGACTATACATTTGTTTTGCGATAAGATTAAAATTATCATGATGATAAGGAAGGAAAAATAAAATTCCTAATCTATAAGATAAACAGGCAAGACAAGTGATGTCAATATGTAAATTTCTAATGCCTTTTCTCATTTCCATCTTCTCTTCATATTTTTGAAGTCCTTAAACAACTTACATGTGATTTCTTTTTTTATGACTAAGAGAATTCAACAACTAATATACACACTAGTTTTAGCATGTTTTCATGTTCATAACTTTTTCAATTGTATTGTTCTTTTGAGGCACTTAAACATCTTTTGAAAAGGGGAAGTAGGAATTTATAACTTTTTAGATCAAGATCACTCTACACTGTTGGCATGTTTACAAGAAGAGAGTGCTTGTCATTGATGGAAAGAACAACAACGAGGATGGCATATTGGCAGCAATGATGGAAAACAGGAAAGAAGCAAACGAGAAATCTCAGGATAGATAGTGTTCTAAGACGTGCATAGGAGATCCCATACATCAAGGCTTGCAGAAGGATAAAAGGTCGTGGCCTTTGACACTTAGAGATTTGAGAAATCCAACGCTCRGGAGGAGGAGTGACAATGACCGTTAGATCGAGCATTGTGAATGATCTGGTCTATCAGATCAAAGTCCAGACAGGAAGAGCGCGCAGAGGAGGAGATTAGACCTCAGCTATTGATCTGACGCTCGCAAATATAGGGAAGGCAGGAGGAAAATATTCGAGGAGACGAAAGCCATAACAATCCTAGTCATTCATCTGGGAAGCACATGTAGCAGCCAATAAAGAAGATTCGCAGAATCGTGAATCGGAAGAACTGCGTCGAGCAGTCCGCAGACATCATGAAGTCTGAGTTCGTGATATTGATCACAGTTGTTGGATCGAGGAATGTCGTGGGACATTGATCTGGAAAAGAGGAAAATCAGGAATCGAGAGTTGGAAGAGTCAGGGTTGGCTCACGTTTAAACACTCGATACGCGAGGTCGCAATTTGATCTCAGTCGTTGATCGAGGTAGCTTTGTGGACCGTTGATCTGACATTGCAAACTAAGTTAGCGAGCTCGCAAAATGTGAAGCGCTCGAATGTTTAGCCCGTGGTCATAGCCATGGTCACATCGGTGAAGGTTAAGGGAAGAGCTAGCATGTTGCTAAGCTCCACTTCGTAGATCCCAAGTTGGGAGAATCAAGGAAACTCACAGCAGAAGTTCACGATATGCGAAGTCACGAAGCACACAAGAGGTTAAGCCCCGGATCAGAGCTGGAGGCCACATCGTCGGAGGATTAAAGGAGGAGCTATCATGTTGCTAGGCTCCACATCAGAGATCACTGAGATCGTGAAGCACCCTTTTGATTAGCGAGTGGTCACAGCTAGTGGTCACATCAATGAAGGTTAAGGGAGGAGCTAGCACGTCGCTAGGCTCCATTTCAGATGTCACGAGTTGAGAGAATCGAGGCAACTCATAGCTAGAACACTCGAAATGTGAAGTCACAAAGTGCCTGTTGGTTAGGCATGTGGTCACTACTGGTGATCATGTGGAAGGAAGGGACTTAGCTAGAAAAGATAGCACGCAATGGAAAAGCATGCGGAGGTTTTCTTAGTAACTATCAAAACGAAGTGATTGTATCTGCCAGAGAATTCGAAGAGATTTAGGGTGAATGCCAGAGGAGCTAAAGAGTCTCGAGAGATATTCCAGTGGAATAAAGACTCATCATAGAGACGATTGACAGATGGAAAAGCATCGAAGACTGTAACTGCCAGAGAAGCCAATGAATCTCAGGATGATGGCCGCTAGTGAAGAATAGATTGAGGATAACTACCAGAGAGGACATAGAGTTGCGATGATGTTTACACAGAGAAATTTGAATGAGAAAGACATGCAGAACAGAGGAGAGTTAGAGTCTTTCAACATGATGATGCATGTGAGAAGGATGAGACGTACTGAGTAATCAAAAAGGGAGATCTGTGGCACGAAACAGATCATGTAGAGACAACACAAAGCATAAAAGAAAGAAGAGAAGTTGAACAGTGTTGGGTGTGCAGCGTAGGAAGAAAAGAGAAGAGCATAGAAGCTGAACAATGGATATCTGAGAGAACAACAAAAAGCTCAAGAATATGGGAGTAGGAAGATACTAATGCAGGAAAAGCAGAGCAATGTAGCATAACAGTGATGAGACCAGTAAGCCATTGACAAACACAATATCACTGTAATAAGTTTCCGTAACGAAGTTTTATAATCAGGGTGGTAGGGAGGTGCTAGGGAGGACTGTTTTCCTCATAGTGTCAAGTGGGTGCTTGAACACAAGGAGTTGTAGCTTCCATCTGGTTGTAGCCAGAGAAAATAGGGTGGTAGGGTGGTGCAAGGGAGAACTATTGTTCTTTTTTATGTAGGTCGGTGCCTGTGTGACTGGAAGTTGGTGCTGGAACACTCATGGAGTTGGTTCTTCCTTCTAGTGGGTGCTAGAGAAACCAGAGAGTTGGTGCTCTCATCAAGTTGCAGCTTGTAAAATAGATGTCGTAGCCTCACAATGATTTGGTGCTCATAAGAATGATAATGTACAGAAAATAAAGAATACTTATCATATCAAGAAGAAGAGGTTTTCTCCCTTTATGGGTTTCCTCAGGAATATCTATCTCTGTGTGCTTCATGTGTGTCATTGATGTTGAATACTCTATTTCTTACTTCCCTGCATTATTGTGAACTCATTGAGTGTTTTGTAATGAGATTAAAATGGTTATAATTGTTTAAGCACAATAACAATTGATTCACTCCCCCCCTCTCAATTGTCCAACAATTGGTATCAGAGTAGGTTCCTTTTATCTAAGGGTAGATCCTAGAGCTTAAACATGACTAGCCAGGAAGGAACTTCAACCAATAAGTCCCCCCTCTTCAATGGAACAAACTTTTCCTTCTGGAAAGTTAGGATGAGAACCTACATAATGGATTTAGGTGCAGATGTCTGGGATGTAGTAGAGAATGGTTATGTAAAGGCAGTAGTACTAGCTACTAAGGATGACAAGCTAGAATTCAGCTTCAACGCTAAGGCTATGAATGTTATTCTTAGTGGGATTACAGAAGCAGAATTTGTAAAAGTTATGCACTTAGAATCTGCCAAGGAAATGTGGGACAAACTCATTAGCATTTATGAAGGTAATGAGAAGGTAAAGGATGCCAAGCTTCAAACCTACAGATTACAGTTTGAACAGCTAAAGATGAAAGAGGATGAAACTGTTGGGAAGTACTTTTTGAGAGTTGAAGAACTAGTAAATGTAATGAAATCACTTGGTGAAAAAATTGAGGAAGTCTCTTTAGTTTAGAAATTTTTGAGATCATTGCCAGATAGGTTCAACCCAAAGGTCTCTGCTATAGAAGAACTTGATGATCTAAAAGCTTTGGCTTTTGATCAACTTCTAGGAACGTTGAATGCATATGAAATGAGGATAGTTAAAGATAAACCCACCTCTAGAGAAACATCATTTAAAGCAGATAAGAATGAGGATTATGAGCCTGATGAAATTGANCTTGATGACCTAAAAGCTTTGGCTTTTGATCAACTTCTAGGAACGTTGAATGCATATGAAATGAGGATAGTTAAAGATAAACCCACCTCTAGAGAAACATCATTTAAAGCAGATAAGAATGAGGATTATGAGCCTGATGAAATTGAAGCAAAATTTGTGAGAAGACTAAAGAAAGGATCAGGCAAGTACCAAGGCAAGTTTCCCTTCAAATGTTTTAACTATGGGAAGATAGGTCACTTTGCATTTAAGTGTCCACACAAGAAGAAGGACCAGAACTCTGAAGGTGAAGAGAAGTACAAATCCAAGAGATTTGGTAAAAAGAAAAGTTTATGTGAAAACAATGATGACTCTTCAGGGGACACAAATATTGACTCTTCTTGTGAAGATAAGGTTAATGACTTTATGCTAATGGCCAAAGAGGATTATGATAATAAAAACACAAGAAGTGATGTTAATGATGAAGAGGTTGTGGTTGACTTGGAAGGAGAACTGATCAGTGCCCTAGAATAAATTGCTAGACTCATATCTAAGAAGAAAAAGAAAAAATAATTGTTGATACAATTCGAGAAAGACAGTAAAAAACATGATGAAGACTTTGTCCTGCTAAAAGTGGAATTAGAAGAGGCAAAGAAAATAGAGGACATTCTGAAACAACAGTTATCAGGGAAGAAGGCAAGATGTGAAGCCTTGGAAGAAGAGGTAGTAAAAACCAGAAAAGAGATGGAGAAATTTAAAGCTTTGTATGTCCAAAATATTCCAAGCATTAAAGCCTCAGGAGAACTAAATGACATTCTTAGCAAACAAAGATCTCCCTTGTTGAAGATTGGTTTAGGTTATGAAAGTGGTTCAAGCAGCAAACAACCAGAAAGCAAAGAGCCAGTAAAGATGATCAAGTTCCAAGTTAGCAGACAATTAGACCATGTGAATACTATGCCACCAAAAGCTAATCAAGACAAGATGATCCCTGATCAAAAACAAAGATATCAGAAGATGGAGCAACAAATGCCAAGAAGAAGGCCATCCTTCAGGTACCAAAATTTCTTCCATGTTTACTGTTTTTACTCTTCTAATTTTGGTCATAAGATTGCAAATTGTCAAATTAAGCTTAAAGACCTGCAACTGAGGAGGTCAAGAAATAAACAATCTTTGCAACATAGAACTAAGCAACCAATGATTAGACAACATAGGACCAATCACTTTGACCTATTGAACAATGAACTCGAATGTTATAACTGCCACAACTTTGGCCACAAAGCTGGAAATTGCCATCTGAAGAATTACAAGGCAAATCCAAGGATAAATCCCTTAGCTAGAAATGCCACCACATGGAAAAAGAAAGATAGTGAAAAATATGGTCTACTACTTTTAGCTCAAAAACAAAAACACCCCTGGTATATAGACAGTGGATCTTCCAAGCACATGACTGGAGACAAGGATAAGTTTATGTCTATAAGTAAAAAAAAAACAGGAAATGTAACCTTTGGAAATGATGAACATGGTAAAATCAAGGGTAAAGGGATTGTGAGTTTGAGTAGTGGTAAAGGAAAAGCCCATGATATTCTGCTTGTAGATGGGCTGAAACATAATTTGCTCAGTGTAAGTCAAATGTGTGACAGAGGATGTGATGTAGTGTTCACTTCCAAAGATTGTAAGATAAAGTCTGTAAACTTGGGACAAGTGGTGGCTAAAGGCATAAGGACAGAAAATAATGTATATGTGCTGAAAGAAGATAGAGGAGAGTGTCATCCAAGAAAACATGATGAAAGTTGGTTATGGCATAGGAGACTTGGACATCTAAACTTTGACCACTTAATCAAGCTCAAAAATCTTGAGGCAGTAAAAGATCTTCCAAGAATATCAAAGCCACAAGATTCTATGTGTAAACCCTGCCAAGTAGGAAAGCTAACCAGGACACAGTTTAAATCCAAGAGCTCTACTTCAACAAAGAAACCACTCCAATTGGTTCATATGGATTTATGTGGACCATCAAGATAGGAAGGGACAGGAAAGGAAAACTACTTTATGTTGATCATTGATGACTACTCCAAACTCACTTGGGTTGCTTTTCTCAAAGAAAAGGGTGAAGCATTTGAGAAATTTAAAATATTCAAGGCTTTAACTAAGAATCAAACAGACAACAGGACAAAGGCAGTAAGATTAGACAGAGGAGGAGAATTTATGTCAAGTGATTTCAAGGAATTCTGTGATAAACATGGGATCAAGAGAGAATACACAATCTCAGGAACTCCACAACAAAATGGAGTAATTGAGAGGCAAAACAGAACAGTTCAACGAATGGCCAGGTCAATGATTAATGAGAAGAACATTGGTCAAACTTATTGGGTAGAAGAAATACACACAACAGTCCATATTCTTAACAAATCCCACCTCAGACCACATAATGACAAGACACCTTATGAGCTGTGGTATGGAAGACTTGCTTCAATCAAACACTTCAAAGTCTTTGGGAGTAAGTGCTACATAAAGAATAATAATGAAAACCTTGGCAAGTATGATGATAAGGCTGATGAAGGCATCTTCTTAGGATATGCTACCAATAGTAAAGGATATAGATGCTTTAATAAACGATTGCATAAATTGGTTGATTACATTGATTTAAAGGTTGATGAAGGAGTCACGATAAGAGAGGTGAGCAATATTGAGTCTACTACAGAGGAAACTGTTGAAACTGTAGATGAACAGGTCCAAGAATCAGATGGAGAAGAGACACCCAAACAAGAAGAGTCGGGACAACAATCAGCGTCAAATCCTTCCTCCATAATTACTCAAAAGAATCATCCCGAAAGTCAGATAATTGGTGAGAAAGACAAAGGTGTACAAACCAGGAGAAGGATAATCAAAGACATCGAGCAATCACATATAGTCTTAATATCCATGGTGGAACCTAAGAAGTTTAATGAAGCCAGTAAAGACATAAATTGGTTAAAATCAATGAATGAGGAACTGGACCAGATTGAAAAGAATGACACTTCGGAACTTGTTCCTAGGCCAGCAAATAAAAATGTAATAGGATCCAAATGGGTCTACAAAAACAAGATGAATGAGCAAGGAAATATCGTAAGAAATAAGGCTAGATTGGTCTGGAAAGGATATGCTCAAATAGAAGGACTGGATTTTGATGAAACAATTGCACCCATAGCAAGATTAGAAGCTATTAGAATGTTTATTGCCTATGCTTGTCATAAACAGTTTAAAGTCTATCAAATGGATGTCAAGTCATATTTTCTAAATGGAGATCTAAAAGAAGAAGTCTATATGGAACAACTAGAGGGTTTCCAACTGTCAAATAACCCTAACTTTGTATGCAAGCTGAAGAAAGCCTTATATGGGTTGAAACAAGCTCATCATGCATGGTATTATAGACTGGATAAGTATCTTCAAGACAAAGGGTTCAAGAGAGGAACAATTGACAACAATCTATATATCAAAACAGAGGGTAATAATTTGCTCATTGTGTTGGTCTATGTAGATGACATCATCTTCGGAAGCAATAATGCTTCATTGGTACAATGGTTTGCTTTTCCCATGTAGTATGAATTTGAAATGTCTATGATAGGGGAACTGTCATTTTTTCTCGGTCTACAGATTACTTAGAGGCCTGAAGGAATACTTCTTTCTCAGGGAAAATATCTAAAAGAAATGTTGAAAAGGTTTCATTGGAATATTCTACACCTATGAGCACACCTATGGTCGTTGGATGCAAGTTAAGCAAGGATGATGACTCACCCGATGTTGATCAGAGTTCATATAGGTCTATGATAGGTAGCCTATTGTACATCACAACATCCCACCCCCATATAATGCATGTTGTTGGAATGGTAGGAAGGTATCAGGTTGTACCTAAATAGAGTCATTTGTTAGCTGTCAAAAGAATATTTAGATACTTGAGAGGAACAATGAACTATGACCTATGGTATCCAAGAAATCAGAAATTTCAACTATCAGTCTACTCAGATGTTGATTGGGCTAGTTGTGTGGATGAGAGGAAAAGCACGAGTGGAGGTGCATTCTCCTTAGGAGATTCCCTTGTAACATGGTTGAGCAAGAAGCAAGGTTCCATTTCATTATCAACTACAGAAGATGAATACATTGCAGTTGCCACTTGATGTACCCAAGTATTGTGGATGATTCAGACACTTGCAGACTTGGGGGTAAAATATACTGCACCAATCCCAATTCATTGTGATAATACTAGTGCAATTAGTGTATCAGAGAATCCTATATTTTACTCCAAGATCAAGCATATACCCATCAAGTATCACTTCTTGAGGGAACATGTGACCAACACTGTTGTTTCTTTGCAGTATATTCCATCCAAATATTAGATTGTTGATATCTTCACTAAACCGCTTGCAAAATATTGGTTTGAGTATCTACGCCAGTAGTTGGGCGTGACCCCGTTATCAAGCTAAATAGTCTATCTAAACAGGGGGAGTTTGTGTTGGTTGAATATCTGATACTTCCGAAAAATACTGCAACAGCTCAGGCGGAGCATGTTTT
>JASDQU010244354.1:27198-37297 GCA_032191745.1 Picea mariana
ATCTGTGAATTAAGAGAGGAAAGCCAATGAAGAAAGCTATTTTTGTTTTAGCTTATGAAGGACAGAGTATAACTGAAAGCTACTTCGAATGCATACATTTGAAGGACAGAGTATCAAGATTAATGGAGGAAATTCAACTTGAAGTTAGCATTAAATCTTCAATCTCCTATTTCTAGTTGTCAAAGATTTCCTTGCAGATTTTGAGGGGTTCCTTCCAAAATTCATGGAAAATCAGAGTAGATAAGTGGTAGAATAATCTTGGATTTGATGGAAACTAATTAAGAGACAAATGTGATTAGGGGCAGGGCATTCCAAAGGATATCATTAATAGTTTTAGATTCGAAGGGATTGGTAGAAGATGTCAATCAATCACACATTTGGATGACATAGCACTTTTTTATGGAAGCCATAAAATATTTGTTCAAGATTTTTAGGAAGACAAGTAGCAAGATGACTCCAGTTCAAAATTTCAAGGCATTCGACTATAGTTGTCTCAGATTTATTGAAAAGACCATAGATTATTTTTAGTTTATGGTTATGATTGTTTCCTAAGAGATAGCAAGAGTTTGTTTATTTTACTTTGTTATTTAAGTTATCATTTGGAAGGTAATTGGGGAGGGAGGAGGTGAGAGACCTGAGACAAATTGAGGATAGAAATATTGATACATGATTGTAAGCCTATGAGGCATGTTCATTTTAATATATTTCTTCCATTGAAGATCTATGAAGGTTGTTTTATCAATATGTCTTTCTATTCTATTTTTATTTTCTTCTACTAGGATAAAATGCAAAATTTGAGAATCAAAACTTGCCATTGGTAGGTAGATCTATGAGCATCATATATTCTGTTGTAGCATGCCTATTTTATCATTTTAGTATTCAAGTATCTTGATTAGTTGTTGTTGGGGAAAAGCACCCTACGAACTAGCAAATAGAGTTTAGACTTTGCATGTAGATATGATCGAATAGAAATTACTCTCTACCTTCGTCCCTAGATTTAAATCCCCATTTCTTAGTAAATGCATGGAAAGATCAACCTACCTCGTTACCGGTGTTTGATGTCGATCCTCCATTGTGCTTGATTACTTGTTCGCAATGCTCCTTCCAAAGCTGATCTGCATTCAAGATGAGCAACAACTATGCAAGCATGCTACTTATATACTAACGGGTTACAAATCAAACATAAACTAATCAAACCATAAAAATTTCATGAATTGGGACAGGAAAAGCATTCTCTTTATTACTTAAAATGAGTCGACTTACAAAATTTGAGACCAGCCACTGCTCCTTGAACCTGATCCTAGGCTCCTCTTCTTCTGTCCTTCAACTGCTTTGCTTTAAATCTCCTTTGGCATTAGGAAGGGCTAAAGGGTTGGGACAGTGGAATACATAAATGGGCAGAGTTTCTTTGCTATATTTTTCCTTCTCCAAATGGTACCCCTACCCCTTATTTTATAGTCTAGAAGGAGCTAGGTATTTGGATGAACCCTCGGCCATGCATGGCCAAGAGTTTCAGTTAACTCACCCATAGCTTTTTGTTCCGTTGGCAACTTTCCTTTTTTCATGCTTTTGTCAGTCCACGCAGGCTGTTTTGGGTTAGCCAGCATGTACACGCATGCAGTAATGGGTTAGGGCGCGTGGGCCTTTACACAAGAGGATTTTCAAAGAGTTGTTCAGCAATGTTTTTGGCAAAGAAAGGATATGAGTTGGCCTGATGCCAGGTAAGCATGTGTGGTGCAATTTAGGGTTATAACATTAGTTCATTTGACAGAAAGGATCTTTCGTTTGATGAATTTTATTATTTATGTTTTCTTCTCCATTCTTCTATCTACACAACCTTTGNGGGCGCGTGGGCCTTTACACAAGAGGATTTTCAAAGAGTTGTTCAGCAGTGTTTTTGGCAAAGAAAGGATATGAGTTGGCCTGATGCCAGGTAAGCATGTGTGGTGCAATTTAGGGTTACAACATTAGTTCATTTGAAAGAAAGGATATTTCATTTGATGAATTTTCTTCTTTATGTTTTCTTCTCCATTCTTCTATCTACACAACCTTTGTCTGATAAACATCTTGAGTGCCTTCAATCTTTAGGATATGTTGACTCGATGCCCAATGGAACATTTTATGGACCTTTTCTTCCCCTTCTCTCCTTCTCGTCATTTTAACCCATTCATATAAACAAATTTACACACTTATATTCAAATGTTTATAGGCCCACCTCATTTGCAGTCTGAGGGTGACTTCTAGAGATAATAGAGGCAAAAAGTGGTACAAGGCTAGACTTGTTGTAATGGGGTTTGGAAAAAAGAAGAATAGATTTTTATGAAATATTTTCTCCTGTTGTTAAAATGACTTCAATTAGGACTATTTTAGGTCTTGTGGCAGTAGAAGATTTATATCTTGAATAGTTAGATGTAAAAGCAAATTTTCTCCATGGGGATTTGGAGGAAGAGATTTATATGTAGCATCCACAGGGGTATGAGGTCAAAGGGAAGTAAAATTTCATATGCAAGTTGAAGAAGAGCTTGTATGGACTAAAGAACGCTCCAAGGGAGGGTTATTTGAAGTTTACCAATTTTATGACAGAACAAGGTTATAGTAGATGTCATTCTGATCATTGTGTTTATTTTAAAAGGATAGAAAATGGAAGCTATATTATCTTTATATTGTATGTAGATGACATGCTTGTTGCAGGGTCTAATATGCAGGATATAAATGTGCTCAAGAATAAATTAGCTAATTCATTTGCGATGAAGGATTTGGGTTCTGAAAAGAAAATCCTTGGTATGAGAATAACAAGAGATAGGAAAAATTGCAAATCGACATTGTCTCAGGGTGAGTACATAGAGAAGGTGTTGGAGAGGTTTAGAATGCAGAATGAAAAACCAATTAGTACACCTTTAGAAAGCCATTTCAAATTAACTAAGGAAATGTGTCCCAAGAAACAGGAGGAGATAAAATACATGTTCATGGTCCCTTATTCATCAGCAGTTGGCAACTTGGTGTATGTGTAACGACCCTCGTCGTTACGATAGGATATGACGCGTAACAAGAGATAAAAAAAAAAAAAAATTAAAGAAGGGAAGTAACAACAACAACAGTCAATCAACGTAACTCGATGACGAACACAATGCACACAATCCAGGCAACAGCTTCGATGAACAGTAACTAGAACCTTCTTGGCGAGCGAGTGACAATCACATTAACATTATAAACTAGAAAAACCCTAGTCATAAAAACAACTTCATCCACATAGAGGTGCAAAACCTTAATTCAGGCTTCATGTGTGTTTGTCGATCAACGGGCGCAATGATCCATTCATAAGGTATCACGTCTCCACCTTGTGATCGAGGCTCTAGGGACCCACGTGCAATCAAATGATTCCAAGCCTTCTACCGAACATAAAATCTAATGCGCCTAATATCCATTGGAACTAACATACATTTTTACTGAAGATGGTGTTTTAAAGTTGTAACTAAAAGAGAAAGTGTTAAAGGTGAAGAACTGGTAGTTTGTAAAATCATAGTCTAACTTCTATAAGCCTTCCTTATTTCATTAAAACTTTTCNACAATGCACACAATCCAGGCAACATCTTCGATGAACAGTAACTAGAACCTTCTTGGCGAGCGAGTGACAATCACATTAACATTATAAACCAGAAAAACCCTAGTCATAAAAACAAATTCATCCACATAGAGGCGCAAAACCCTAATTCAGGCTTCATGTGTGTTTGTCGATCAATGGGCGCAATGATCCATTCATAAGGTATCACGTCTCCACCTTGTGATCGAGGTGCTAGGGACCCACGTGCAATCAAATTATTCGAAACCTTCTACCGAACATAAAATCTAACGCGCCTAATATCCATTGGAACTAACATACATTTTTACTGAAGATGGTGTTTTAAAGTTGTAACTAAAAGAGAAAGTGCTAAAGGTGAAGAACTGGTAGTTTGTAAAATCATAGTCTAACTTCTATAAGCCTTCCTTATTTCATTAAAACTTTTCACATTAAAACAAGGTCTTAGTAAATGCTTAAACATATTCGAAACTGATATCGAATTGAAGAGTCCTAGATAAGGTGAGGAAAAGAACTATCATCAAACCTATATTTTTGTAAGGTGAAGGATAGGGTCTAAATTAACAAGGGAAAATGGGGTGCGTTAAAAATAAGACATTTATAGTTTGCAAAACTACCGCCCAACTTTTATAACCCCTTTTCAATAGAAAACATTGTATTAGAAAACCAATATTATAAACATTGAGGACCTATCACCTTTATCATTAGGAAAAACCAGTTTCAGATAAATACAAATAAACAAGTATATCGTCAAATGCAGATTTGGTTTAAAAATCATTAACCACATTATGCAAGAAAACAATTGGTTTCATCATCCTAATTAAAGTATTATAATTACTTTTTAGTTGAAAAGTTCTCATAAACGTATTATTGAACCAATACCAGTTTTGAAGAATCGAGTTAAGGAATAGAACACTAAATTAAAAAGCTAAAAGTTGAAGAAATCGAGATACAATAAGTAACATGGAACTAAAATCAATCTGCGTACTTGGAGACATAAATGCAGGCATAACGCCAAATCTGACTGAAATAAATTGTACATTAAGGAAGCGGCCTCAGTAAGGTGAGTGTGGTTGGGAGCCATATGAGTAACATGGAGAAGTGCGCCTTTATTAAATTATACACACCAGCTGGGAAAAATTCCACTACTGGTAATCATTCAGATTAAAGTCAGCTATACTATAATGCCATTTATCACTGTCATACACGTTTGCTAGTATCTGTGCTAAACAATCTAACTATAAAAAAATGGTTTAACAAGATATTCACGCAATCTGTTAGTTGTTGTAAAGAGTAAATTTATAAAAACATTTCCTGAATTTAAGGGATGACCACAATATAGAAACCCAGTCTCAATCGGCCGTTGTAATTATGCCAGAGAAAAATTTCCTAAAACGCAGAAAATCTGCCAGCGCGGATCGCTAAAAATAAATCTCTGTGTAGTTTTTAAATTCAAAATTTATATAGCATTATAATATCAGTGTATTAATAACTATAAGTCATTGGCAATAAATTCTCCGTGTAGTAATAACTACAATTCAATTAGCAATAAAATTTTATGTGTAATAATAAATGAAATTCAAAATCTAATCGTTGTCAAAAGGGAAATCAACACCTAGAAAACCGCTCAATTCTAGGACGAATCACTGTGATGCCACAAATGACGATTTAGGAGCAGAAATTTGGGTGAAAAACAAATGCGTTGATCATCAAATAATTTAAAAAAAAAAAATGTTATACAACAAGGATTGAGGATCCAGGTTATACAGCAAGCATTGATAAAAAAGCGTGACACAACCATGCGTTAAGAAAAAATTGTGACACAGACATGTGTTATATTGGAAAAACCAGTGGCTATAACATGTGGTGAAACAGTGGCTAGAATATTAAAAAAACAATGAAGTTAGTTGACTGGTACAACTAAGGAAGTTGCTTTTTGAACTAGACTACAATGGATAGATGTGTGGATTGACATTAGGCTTGATGAACAAAAGAAATCGAAGAAGTTGGTGTTGAATGAAATGAAATGCGTTAAGCAACTGGGATTTCTAAGTCCGTCGCTAGACTATGAGGTTTCCTATAAGATCACAGTGGTACTGTCTGATATTCTCAGAAGTCCTCGGCAAGGTAGATATTGCAAGGACTACTTCTAACTGTAATGCAATAAAGAGGAGACGATGCTTCTCTAGTGTACAAGAAAACTTCTAAGAGATGACTCTAATCCAAATATCAGTACAAGATTCAAATTTTGTGACGTGACAAGAAATGGCACTAAACATTGACAAGGTTAGCGTTGCAAGTCATGTAAGGTTTATTCGTTAAGATTTCTAGCGCAGAGATACAAAGGATACAAGACGCAATATAAAAAAAAACAGGCACAGAGAAAAAGGAATGGTTCGTTGGGTAAAGAGAGGGAATAAACACCCACGAGAGAATTCCTTGTTGGGCAGAGAAATGATTCTACACTTATTATCCATGCATAGCAAAGAAGGGAATTTGAATATAAATATTTAACACCGGAGTGAAAGACAATCAATTTGGTTCCTAACCGACTGCTCAGGCACAGACTAATAACTTAAAGGATAAAGGAACAGAAGATAAAAAACAAACTGCATCCAGACCTTCTCCATGGAGAACCAAATAAATAAATAAAAAAGAAATCAAGGTGTTGTTACTCAGATTAAACTTAAGGCTCAAAGAATAATGTTAGGCATTAGGAATTAAGGAAAGTTGGTTTTAATGGTGTTTTTTCTTCTGTTAATTGTGTAAGAGTTAAATATTCAAATGAAATTAATATTTGAATAGAACAGAGGTCGTATTTCGTCATCTGAGTCAATTTATCAAATTGAAAGAGGAGAAGAAAATTACAAAACAATTAAACAAACTAAGGCATCAATGACAGAAGAGTCTTACCTTGTTTATAGTAGAAGGAAATGTAGAATGTACTCCAGAAATAATATAAGATGTAGTAATCCAAATAACAGGTAGGTCTTGTATTTGTTGATAGAAAATACAGAGGAAAAACTTCTTGTTAATCAAATACTAAATGAAACGTAATCATAGTAGATGTGGTACTAAATTGTAATCATTCACTTGTTTAGGAGTACCTTAAAGAGAACAAAAGATATGAAACACAAAGAGGGAACATAACTCAAACAACACAAAATTTGGAATCTCTGTCTGCACCTGCATTAATACTCAGAAAAATGAGTTTTATCAGTTACAATACGGAAAGAAGTAGCATGTGATTAACCTAAGAAAGTTATATTTATACAAATGGTTCTCAACCTTAAATGGTTGGAGTTCCCCTTATTTCTAAAATAGTATAAATTACAAAATGTAAAATGTGAAACATTTCACTTGCATATTTTATGTCAGTCTCCTCATTATACTGGCAAAGACATTTTCCTCTCTAGTTCTCCATCTCCAAAACGGATAATGTACACAAGTTATCTCATTTGTTTCCAGCAGTGCTACCTTTTCCTTCCCCAATACATTTGATGCATTTGCTCACAAATTGCGCCACCAGCCTAGAGGGCTCTGTTAAATTATTATCCTCAAAAATATATAATTTCTTTTCCAATTGAGGCAATCTTTCTTCCATTCATCTATCTTCTAAAACTATAGACTGTAATTGCAGACTAGGCTTCAATAGCCATCTATTTATTTGAATAATATCAACCTATTTTATTTGTGAKATTTTGGCCTGAGCCTCTTCCATATTTGTCTTAATGTCAAGTTGATGTTTTGTTATGTCAATCTGTCCCAGTACTTCAGAGCTATCTTCTTTATCAAGGCCTAATGATTCTTTGTTGATTGAGTGGAAATCCTCTTCAGAAAACTCCTTCACTTCCTTAGCCATTTTCCTTCTTTTAGCTATGCTAGATTCCCAGGTCTTTAGTATTATATCACCTCTGGTCTATTCCGAAACAGACAACCTCGAAGCCATAGCTACTCTTTTTGTTGACGACACAATTTCTTCTTAGAAGGTAGCTTGGGCAGCAATAACTTCTATTTCTCTTAAACAAATGTTATTTAATGCTTGATTTATCACCCGAAAATGATGTTGGACAGTTTCAACCTTAGTGAGAAGGCTTTGTTATGTTGCTTCCAGTTCCTTTCAAACTTCCAATGCCTAAGCTTGGAACACTATAATTATCTTTAAAACCATGTTTTCGGTAGCGCTGACTTTGGATTGTAGTTTCCTTACCAACTCATCCTGTTGGGTGGCCCGTCCCTGGCTCGCCTATATATTCCTATGGATATCCTCAAGGTTGGATTTAAGTTGTTGGATTTCTTGTTTTTCACTGGCTCTAATCTTCTCGAAGCCCTTGTTGACCTCGCTCCAGACATTCTTTTCTACAGTCTTCATTTGATTCTACAATTGGCTTATTTGTAGATCTTTCTGCTTTAGTCGTTCTTTTAAATTTCCTACTGAAAACTAGTTAGATGTTGCAAAATCCCCCAGTGAATCTGCTACTTCTTCAGCAAAGTCTACCTCCTCTAAGGCTTCTCCATCAATTAGCACCCTGTGTCTTTTAAATGTTGAACCTTCCTTTAAGTGCATTTCTTTCTTCACCACAGCCTTCCTTTTCTTGCTAGAAAAGAAATTGGAAGGAGGAAACTCTTCAACTGAAATGGGTGTGAGGTCCTCTATGAGTACTACATCTGCATTTGGGTTCCCTCTGGTGAATTGTAACAGTGTGATGAACTAGACAGGGCTTCCGATTTTGGTGGACAATTGTTTCCCAGCCGCATTTGTAGTTGATTTATTTGGTGTAAACAATGGTCCTTCTTCTCCCTCCTTTGTCAGTGTCTCTCCTTGATCTTTGGCTTGGTCACCTGATGCATTTGTCGATGGGATATCTTCTTTCTAAGTCGACACCTCAGTCTTCTCCAAACTTCCCCGGATTTCTTGTCCGCTGGAGCTTACTACTTTTGAGCTTCGGGACTTTGTTTGTTGTGCAAGTGGAGACATCGTGGATCCTCCTTGTAACACTGTGGATCATCCTTGCAGCTGGAGATATCGTGGATCCTCCTTTTTACTTTTGCCGAATGTACATATGTGTTTTTCATGTTTTGGGGAAGCTTTTTGAAGAATTTTGTGCTAAAATGGTATGATCTACACTAGGTATGTATGATTTGTGTTTAATATTGATATTGAGTATAATTCACCACGTTTTTATGTTTCCAAGGATATAATTCATGTTTTTTGGTGTTACAGGGAAAAAATGCATCACGTTTCTTCTTCCGACACTCAGTTCAACACTCCTTCCAGTACTCGATCCGATACCCGGTATGACACTTCGTCCAGCACTGCATCTTGCACAAAAAGGGTGGGCGATTTGGTGGTTATGGTATTGGTGGCCAGTGGTAGGCGAATCAGGAACATGGGTTTTTCTCGTGCTTGCCCCCTTCGGCTACTGAACCTTTGACAACTCAGTTTAAGTTATTAAGTAGGGTGATTATTGACTCACTCTATTTCGGCAGTTAGGGTACCATTAATGTAATTTGCTGATTTTAGAAGTGGTTCGACCCTCCTGTCGTCGACCACTTGGTCTGTAAATATTATAAATACCACCATGGTGGTCAGATAGAAGTTAAGCAGTAGAAGAACCAGTGTATTGGAGACAAACACGATTTTACTCTGTTTTTCCATTTTTCATTGCCAGATTATATAGAAACTGTGTTTTTGAGTTTTCATGGTGAAATCAAATTGTTGTGTTTGCGGTGTTCTTTTAGGAAGTGACCACGACTTGCTGGGGGAGGCACCAACAGTCTGGTAACTATTCTTTAAGTTTTTCATGTATTTTATAGCTTAGATGTTTCTTTTTATTTCCTGTACATGCATTGTTATTTTGTTAATTAATTTGTTATTGTAGTTTAATCATTTTAACTCTCTTTTGCAGGTTAGTATGAAGGCTTGTGTTAGTATGCGTTAATTTTGTAGTTAGGAACGGATTTGAAAATTCATAGACTAACCCCGTGTGAAATTAGATATTAGATTATGTTTTATTTATGATTTTAGAATTAAATTTAAAACGGAGTAGAACAGAGTTTTAATTTGAGTTTTTTTTAACAAGGATTTGATGGATGGATAGGATTAATTTCAGTTTTTAATTATAGATTGCTTATTTTATTTTTATGTAGATATTGCTTAACTAGTTGTTGGTTAATGTATTTGGTAGTTTACATTTTAGTGTCATGTTTTAATTTCTGTTCTTAAGCATTTTCCTTATTGCAGTTTGAATTGTTAAGATAGATATAACATAGTTTCACTTTATGTATTTTTTTTCCTAGAATTAGATTGCAATTACAATTCTTAGTTAATCGTTGAGTTTAAGTATGAATTTTTCTTACATAGTATAGAAGTACAATTATGATCTCGTTATACTATTGATGGTTAATAATCACATGAATATGCAGGGTAATTAACATTGTTTTCGTAATGGCTAAATTCTCATTGGATTGTTTAATCCATACCTTTCACTTTGCTATTGAGATCAGTGCAGAGCCTATACT
>JASDQU010244354.1:54142-70953 GCA_032191745.1 Picea mariana
GTGGGCATACTGGACCACCTAGAGAAATACCATCGGGCATACCCCTTATGAGCTAGTGTACAGGAAACAAGTACTTTTACCAATAGAATTCCAAGTAAGGACCTTCCATATTTCCGTAGAATTAGGATTGAACCTGGATGAGACTCAGAAGCAACGAGCCCTACAATTGAATGAGTTGGATGAAATTAGGAAAGATGCCATCCAACGGACAATATTAGTCCAAAACCAGAGGAGCAAGTGGCATGACAAGTTTATTAAGAAGAAACACTTCCAACCTGGTGATTGGGCTTTGTTGTTTGATTCATGATTCAAAACCTTCAAGGGAAAAGTCATCACTCGATGGTTGGGCCCTTACGAGGTAGACACTGTATATGACAATCGAGCTGTAAAAATTAAAACAATTGACGATGGACAAGTCTCCTTTTTGGTAAATGGACACTAACTAAAATTTTATCATAAGCCCATTACCAGAGAGGATTTTCTATAGGTCATGTCAACTGACAAAGCATTGGCCTTAGTATATGGGGAAGTCCCCCCTTATTCTTGAAAATTTTTCTGAATTTCCTGCTGTATATATGTAAATAGTTTTTGAAAATTTGTTAATAAGGCAAATCTAGAGATTTCTGTAAGTATTTATTTCACCAAGAGTATATAGTTTCAAGGATATTTCTTGAAAACATTGTTACAGTTGAATTTTTTGTCTGATAAAGCATCAAATGAATATTGACTTACTGTAATTGGCCATATTTTTGCAAAAAAACTCATTTTTTAAAGGCATTCTAAAGCAGTTTCTCTTGAAACTCTTCACCACTGTATAAGTGATACCATAACTATCAAGCCTAGAGGTCTCTCGTACATTTTTTCCAAGAAACCTAAGTAAGTGAGTCAAGTGTCTTTTTCAAAGAGTAACAAGGAGGTCTAATTAGCAGTTAGTCATGGAAACATCACAATAATTACAAAAGAAGAAATTGAGTGAGCCTAGAGATACCTTTATGTTCTTTCTCAATGGTACCATCCAGTACACACTAAATAGCTTGATTATATAATATCTTTAGATAGTCCATGTCCACTTAAGTACCCCTTACATCGAGACAATCGCTAAGTAATATAACAAAAATTCATCCTCTAACATAAATACCATCCCAATTGAAAAAAGAAAGAAAAATTTGTTTTCAGAGTTGTCCCCCCATCTTCTTGCATAAAGAAATCTTATCTTAAAATATGGAGGGTTAGTCTCTGAGGGTTTAAGAGGCTAACCTGTCGGGATACTGAACAGGTCTGCTGGCAGCAGGTACCGGCCTGTGGTATGACTAGGTAAACCCGCCGAAGTACTGAACAGGCTTGTTGGCAGTGGGGAATTCTACCTAGTGAGGATGGTAATCTGAAAAAAAATAAATAATAAATTTAAACTTGTCCTGATGTAAGGCATTACTTGCAAACAAAGACGACATGAAGTATGTGTGGTTAAGCTAGGGTTAATGAACTCCATAAACTTGCCATTGGGAAATAACTCTAAGACTATCTTGAAACTCTCTTGCCTATATCTTCTTATCTATATATAGGATCTATTATCCTATAGGTGGGGCCATCTTCTAACCATCTCGTCAAACCAATATGTGAAATTTATCTTTACACTTGATATACTATAAATTTTCGGTTATTGGGGGATACTGACTGGTTTCCTATACTTTTGATTGTGAGGTGTCACAATACTTAGGTGTGGGGGAGGGGTTCATGAGCTGACAAATTATCATTGCCTGGAAAAGTAAATCTTTGCAAGAGTTTTTGTATTATTTCCATGATATAGGTTATTACATTAATAGTCATTTTATTTTTGAAGTGCTAAACTCCTGTGTGCTATAAATTACTGAACATATACTTAAATTACCACTCTTTATCGTTTTATCTTTCATTACAAGATGTACATTGTAGGATTGAAAATACATGTTTTATGCTTGCTGTAACCTGTTCATTGTAGGTTTGACATTGTATGTCATATGCAAGAGGATTGAGTGAGCATGATGGAAAAATCAACAACAAGGGAGCATTCTGCCCCTGCTCATTAACCACTGTGATTGTCAAAAACACTTCAAATTTGCAGGCTCTCCATTATAAGAGGTGAAAATGTACTTAACACAGATGTACCGCATGAATTACAGTATTAGGTTCCATATGAAATGTTGTATGAGGTGTTGAACGAAGTACCATATGAATTACACACCAGTAACTATCCTATATTCCAGGTAACTAGAACTCAATTACATTCAATTGAATTGGTTGTAGGCAATTGATTGAAGATGCTTTATATGTTCATGATCAAATGTCCAAATCAAAAGACTTGGGCATTGATCTAACTGAGCATCATTACATTGCCCCCAAAAACGAGCCTTCAAATTCGAAAACCCCCACACATGACAGCTCGTGTGCACATTTGTTCAACCAACTCCACCATAGGCGCATTGAAATTCAGGATGGGTAACCATTATCTCAATTCTCCCTTGCCATTTTCTCTTCCCTGTGTTGAGAAATCGTGCCCAGCCTCTGCCATTTCTTCCCTTGTTTGAATTACGCTCTGCCCATGCCCAATTTGTGCCATCTCTTGGCCTGTTCGCGCCCTTGCCTGGTGAATTTTTCCTCTACCACAATGCCCAAGAGGTATGAACCCTCTTCCTATGCATATCTTTTTTCCATTCCCGAATTTTCACAATGCAGAGAGGTGTTTTTTCACGTAGGCTGGGGGGAATTTTTGTCTAACTTGCAGGGCCATGATGATAGCCTCTCCATGAAATTTTCCCTCAGTTTCAATGGGAAGACAGCACGCATGGGGTATCTTTCCTTTCAAGTCTCAGAAGAGTCCATTGCTGCAGCTACGAAGCTCCCAAGAATGGGAAATAGATGGCTCAAAAACCACCAACTATCACGCTCAAGTTATAACAGGGTTTTTAAGCCCAAATTCGAGAACATTTTACGAGAAAAAGGATATTCTAGGGAGTGGATAAAGGTGGAATTGATCAACCCTCTCATCGTCATCACGAGGTTGATTACATGCGAAGGTAGATACTCCACTTTCAAAGCTTGTCATTTCAAATTGTTGGCTCATTTTTTGTTCAACAAACCATTGAAGTTCCCCTTCTATTTTCTAAAAAGCTTGGAGAAAATGTCCTCTCAAGTGAGGAAAAATGTGACTAACCCCCACAACAGTCTCTTTCACCATGGCTTGATCAAACTCCTTGTTCTAGCTAAATTAGAGAAACATGGGAAAACTTGGGATGCCTTTATCTATCAATTTGCAAACCCTCACTTGACAGTTAAGACCGGCAAAAATCCACTTAGCCTAAGAACTATCTCTCCATCTAAGCCTCACTCTCCAAGAACTCCAAACCCCCTTGTACAAACCCTCTCTTTGTCAGAACAATACAAAAATCTTGTTGATCCCTACTTCTTCATTGGGTAAAAAGACCAAGAGGAAAGACCAAAAGAAGACTATTGTTAACCCCCCAATTCCTTGAATCTCTCTTGATCCTACACCTAAAAAGATCTAAGAAGTAATCCAACAAGACTTTCCCATCGTTCCCACAAATAGGAGGGGATCCAATCAATTTGGTAAAGGACCCTTTCGAAAGAGTACCCGGAGCACAAGAACAAAACCTTATGCAAAACCCTTGCCTGCTTTAGATCCTATCCAAGTGTCCTCCAATATTGAGAGCCCTCACAAGAGACTTAGGGAATTTTCTGTGGATGGATTAGAGCCATTATGAAAGAAAAAATCAAAACCTACATCTCCTTACCAATCCCCCATCAATCCTACTTCACCCATGCCTACTCTAGATCCTAAGACTGATAGATTTTCCACATCTCAGAAAGAATCTAAGACTTCCTCAGACATCACTGATTCTGCCCCAGCCATTGAGAAGCTACAAAAATAAAACCATCAGCTTCTCCAACAGTTGGAAGAAAGGAAGACAATAGACACACACCTTCATCATGATAATGCAGTCCTTCAAGCAAAGGTTAACTCCCTTCAATGGTTGGTTGATGAGATGACCAAATCCAACCGTAGCCTCAGAGAACAGCTGATGAAACACAAGAGGCACAAGGAAAAGTCTTCACAGCAAGAAGGAGAAGTTTCCAAAGTCGATCCTCCTTAGCAAGCCTAGTCATGAGGGGTAATTTATTTTTGTTTGCAATGGGACCTGAAAAATTGTAAGTGTGGGGGTAATGTTGGGCCCGAGATATGATCAGTTTTATGACAGTTATAGACACTTTTGTCGAATGTACATATGTATTTTTCATGTTTTGGAGAAGCTTTTTCAAGAATTTTGTGCTAAAACGGTATGATCTACACTAGGTATGTAAGATTTGTGTTTAATGTTGATATTGAGTATAATTAACCATGTTTTTATGTTTTCAAGGATCTAATTCATGTTTTTTGGTGTTACAGGAAAAAAACGCATCACGTTTCTGCTTCCATCACTCCTTCCAGTACGTGATCTGGCACTTCGTCCAGCATTGCATCTTGCTCAAAAATGGTGGGTGATTTGGCAGTTATGGTATTGGTGGCCAATGGTGGGTGAATCAAGAACATTGGCTTTTCTCATGCTTGCCCCCTTCAACTACTGAACCCTTGAAAACTTAGTTTAATTTGTTAAGCAGTGCGATTATTGGCTTTCTCTATTTTGGCAGTTAAGGCACCATTAATGTAATTTGCCGATTTTAGAAGTGGTTCAGCGCTACTGTGGTTGACCACTTGGTCTGTAAATATTATAAATACCACCGTGGTGGTCAGATAGAAGTTAAGTAGTAGAAGAACCAGTGTATTGGAGACAAACACGATTTTACTCTGTTTTTCCATTTTTCATTACCAGATTATATAGAAACTGGGTTTTTGAGTTTTCATGGTGAAATCGAATTGTTAAGTTCATGGCATGATTTTAGGAAGTGACCACGACTTTCTGGGGGGGCACCAGCAGTCTGGTAATTTTTCATTAAGCTATTCATGTATTTTATAGCTTAGATGTCTCTTTTTATTTCGTGTACATGCATTGTTATTTTGTTAATTAATTTGTTGTTGTAGTTTAATCATTTTAACTCTCTTTTGTAGGTTAGTATGAAGGCTTGTGTTAGTATGCATTAATTTTGTAGTTAGGAATGAATTTGAAAATTCATAGACTAACTCCGTGTGAAATTAGATATTAGATTATGTTTTATTTATGATTTTATAATTAAATTTAAAACAAAGTTTAAAACAGAGTAGAACAGAGTTTTAATTTGAGTTTTCTTTAACAAGGATTTGATGGATCGATAGGATTAATTTCAGTTTTTAATTATAGATTTCTTATTTCATTTTTATGTAGATCTTGCTTAATTAGTTGTTGGTTAATGTATTTKGTAGTTTACTTTTTAATTTCATGTTTTAATTTATGTTCTTAAGCATTTTCCTTATTGCAGTTTGAATTGTTAAGATAGATATAGCATAGTTTCACTTTATGTATTTTCTTTCCTAGAATTAGATTGCAATTACAATTCTTAGTTAATGGTTGAGTTTAAGTATGATTTTTTCTTACATAGAATAGAAGTACAATTATGATCTCGTTATACTGTTGATGGTTAATAATCACATGAATATGCAGGGTAATTAACATTGTTTCCGTAATGGCTAAATTCTCATTGGATTGTTTAATCCATACCTTTCACTTTGCTATTGAGATCAGTGTAGATCTTATACCACTTGAATTATCCTTTGTTTTCAAGTGCCATCGAGATATTATATGACACCGGAGACATTCACACAACTACCAACACTATATTTGAGTGTTCATGGGTTAAGATATAGTTTCTTGCTTTCGTAGATCAGAAGATAGTTTTATTGTTGTTATAGGATAGATAGTCTTTTTCTTTGATAAGTTAGAAATCAGTTTTCTTATCATAGATTAAAGGTTAGTTGTTAGTCCTTCTTGCTATCAATTAAATAGATTTCCTTTTATGAATTAGATATAGTCTTGAAGTTTGAATTAAGAATATAGTTCACTTGCCTCTTAGTTTAGATAGTTGTTCAATGAGAAGTTTTAATTAGATTACTTGCAGTAGAAGTTATCTTAGAGTAGTTAGCTATTTACTTTCTTTAATAGGTTAGCTAGTTGTTTTTCTTACTTGTTTACTTGCTTTACTAGAATAGTTGCTTGCTTGTTTATTTACTTGTTTTCATAGGGTAGTTTCTGATTGAATTTAGGTAGGCAAGTTAAGTAGTTTGCTTTTGTTATTTGCTTATCATTATGCTTAATAATTGCTTTTGCATATTTTTATGAACTAGTTTGCTTTACATAGGGTTTTTACTTTCTTTCTTAGAACTATCCATCGATCCTTGGTCTAAAAGTACTTAGGTTACATAGTTTCAAGTTTCTTATTAGGGTTTTCTCATTAGATAGTTTTGCTTGAATAGATTAACCCCTAGATAGCCACTTCCTTAGTTAGACTATACTACTACCAACCCTTCTACCTTTGGCATATATTTAGCTACAACTCTAATTTTACTTACCCTGGGTTGAAAATTTAATTGAGGGTTTTTAGTGTGTTTTTAGTGCATATATGACACCCATCAAACTCTTTAGGGAGGCTACTTCTACGGTGCCTCTGGAAGTCGTAAAACTCAATCATTTTATCAGGTGACAAAGCTTGAACTCGACTCAATACCTCTGGATAGGATCTCACTCCTCGAAAAATCTCGTCTTGAGGGGAATCTCTGTGTTCATACCTTTTCAAATTGCATATGGTCATGTGATTACCCACAACCTTCTACGGGTTGTGATTTTTGAATTCAATGGGGACCAACTTTATTTATTCCAAGGCCACAGCCTCTACTTTAGAGTGACCAAAATCTAGTAGGGAAAATGTACCAATCTGCAGGGGAAAAGAGGGCCATACCTTTTTCTATACTTCTTTGAGCTCCTTACTAATCCCACCAAGCACATTTGGTTGTGCGGCCTCTCAGCACACTAGTCGGTCTGGTAAAAATTGCGGCAAAGCATATGGAGGAACTGAACAGCCAAAAACCCTAATATAGGAGAAGTGTTCCTCAACATACCAGTTTGTTATTATGCCCAGGTTACTCACAATTTTGTTAGAGATTCTGGGGGGTGGGTAGCCATATATGGTGGTGTGCATTAGCACCACTACCCAGTTGCATATGTCATAAAAGAAGTCTTTTTCCCTTTCTTCCCAAAGCTTCGAATGATAAATATGTATGGGTTTGGCACTATTTGGAGTCCAACTCCAATCCATCAGCGGAAAAGGCGTCATGAAACAGACGACATCCATAATATAAGCCGCCATGAAAAATTGGGTTGTTTACCCCTTATCTCTTAGTGACTGATATCTTGCAATATCTTGAACCAAACTGTCTGACAATATCTTTTCCCAGTCAAAAGAGTACCCTTCTGCTACTGTGTGTATAATAGGTACCCATGGTAAAAAGAAATGATATGTGTTTTCCTTTTTGTAGAGCCTATACATCATCATTGCTATGTACATTATGTGGGGTTCTAGTGCAACAACTGGGTATATACCATGGGATTCCACTCTGAAATTCTCAGGGCGAGAATACCAGTCTTTAATTAAATCGAGAAGTTTTTTTTCGTATTGGTCGCATTCCTTCTTATTGAAATCTACTGGGAAATTTCATTGTAAACTAAATTGGATACTAGAGACAATTTGTACATCACCTGTAGATGTTCTGGCTTGAAAGATCCAACTGGGACCTTTTGTGAATTGAAAATAGTTCTGGTTGGGATATCTATGTGGTCCAGTGCCCAATCGATGATATCATTGTAGGGAAAGATCTTAGGCCATGTCGCTATCTTCTGTAGCTCTGACTGAGCAACAATTTTTTATTCGGTAGATAGGTCTTCCTTCTCGTTGTCGCTTGAATCATCTGGGCAATTTATCAATTCATATTGTAAGATGTTGAATACTTGTGTCTAGGATTTGACAGTGTCTATGCTTCTGGGCGAGGTATCAGAGATAAAATCTGTGTTCTGGCTCGAAATTTCACCAGTCGCTTTAGGTGATTTCTGTGGAGTCATGGTATCAATATTTTGAACTCTGTTATCTTCCACAGGAAAGGCATATAATCCTTCAGCTGGAAAAACTTACAGCTTAATAAATGCATAATGAAATTCAAATTCGCATTCCTTTTCCTTTAATCGCATCGATCAACCAATACCTTCACTGACAGAGTATTTACTTTCTTTAATGAATTAGATTCAAGAGATGGCTCAAAATCTTATTTAGCTTGATTGTCGTAAAGGCATTATTAATGGGATTTATTTTTGGTGGTTCATGCTTGGGAAATGTACATATGAAATTTGAATCTATCTAAGTCATCATTACGTGATGGATTAATTAAGAGATAATCTTTGTTAAAGCATCAATTAATCATATTTATCATTAAGTAAATTTCGGCATTTCGGCTCTCGGGAGATCTTATAAAATCCTGAGCTATAACTTACGAAATGTGAAATTGTGATGTGATTAATTAAGTTTAATTGTGTTTAACCCTTTTAATTAATCATGATTAACCTCAAATATTTTGGGGTTTCAGGTCTCAGGATATTGATAGTCGCTATATTTTAGGATCCCCAAAACACAAAATCACAATAAGATTTATTAATCATTAGTTGTTCTTAACCCTAAAATAACCAGGTTTAACTTAAGATAGTTTAGAGACTTTGTATATCGGGACTTTGGAGTTCTTACATGTTGGATTGTTAGTATTGCGAAACCCTGAAACTCGACATTTCGAAGGTAGCCTTTAGTGATTTGACCTTTTAACGAGTGGGCGGCTCCATAACTTTTAAGGATTTTAGATCGTTGGATTCAATGAAAGACTTCATCAATGGTAATAGTCAAGTGTGCGTTTGTACTTATTTAAACAAGAATGAAACTTATCTAAGTCTAAATTTTAGAAAAATATATATGTTCCAACACAAGGAATAAAGAAAATGCAAGCAGGAGATACAAAAGTGCAGGCAATGTTTCAGTCTAGGGCTCATTCTGGCCACACGCAATTAGACAGTAACTCAGAAATAAAAGACACTGTGGGCAGAAAGGTTTCTTACAAGATGAATCAAGCGACAAGGAGATTACAATTACCAATTATGATTTTACCAAAAAAATCTGTTACAATCACCGTAGAAACACATATGCAAGGAAAACTCATGGAAATTAAATCTTCATCTGAATACAGTAAAATAAACAAGCGTAAATTAACTTTATTGCAAGTAAAAACCTTAATAGGAATACCTCTATCGACGACTATGAGGCAAAGAGGTTCTCCCACGCATGTGCTCAGTCCAAATCCTACTTGTCGACCGACGAGACCTCACCGGTACCTCCCAGCCAACGCTATGGGTACTCTTCTTCCCCCTGAGCCCCCAGAGCTGCAAAGGGGCCACACACACGATACCAGAGAATTCTAGCACCCATCTCACCTCGCAAGGTCGAGCTACCACTCATTACCTGAGATGGGTATCCCAACTCCCACAAGTGAAAACTTAGTCAAGATAAACATTTCGACAGCGTGACATTACAAAAGACAAATGATGATCCCTACTCCTCCTCTGCCATCTCTTTTATAGAATTTCTTGTTCATCAGTTTCCAAAACCCTCATTAGATTCCTTTTTCATTTATTTAATTAGGAAAAAAATCCCCTGTACACATGTCTCTTGATCCCCTAGTTGCACCAGAAAATCAATTTTATTAATTAATTAAATATTCCTATTTCCCTACCCGCAGGGGTGTAGACCGATTGGCAAGTCCGTGTAAATGGCAGGAACTATGTAAAAAGGAGGTCTCAAGGTCGATTCTCACCCCGCTTTACCCGGAGGGCGTGCTTGCGGGATGTGCATTTCTCCCCAGGGGTTATAAGGTAGCCGGCAAGATTCGACCCCGTGTCACGCAAGTACGATACTTTCGTTGTTACCGATTTTCCTGAGAAAAAAAAAAAAATATTCCTATTTCCCTAACCCACCTAAAAGCATTCCTAAAAACGCTCCTCGGTGTCCCATTATTCCCTTACAATTCTTAAATGACTTACGCCTTACTTAATTCCTAGTTGAGTTCATAAATAGAAAGTTCCAAAGGCTAGATTCCTTACTAAGTTAGACATTCCCCTTTTTCTTTTAAGTTTTCCCTTTTCTTTAAGTTTCCCCTTTTCTTTAGGATTCCCCCTTTTCTTTAAGTTTCCCTTTTTCTTAAAGTTTCCCCTTTTATAACTAAGTTCAGAATTAGCAGGTTTAGACAAAACAACCAAATACCCCTTTTATTAATTAAACCTTTATTAAATTGTCACTTTAATTATTAATGCTTGAATTTTCCTTACCCCCTTCTTGTTACATGTCTAATTAGTTTTTTTTGTTCAAAGGTTCTACTCAAACCTAGGTTTGCAATTCACTAGGCTTGGCGATAGTTTTTAAGGGAAAAAATTGTTATTAAACTATACTTATCACATCATTCATTTTAAGGCCGACTAGGTCCTAAGGAGGCATAGTTTTCTAGGCATTAGGTTTAATAAGTTACCATAGTTAAAATCACGACGTGCCCTTCAAGATGTACTACGTGCTCCAAGGGTGCCACTCACCTCTTTCTATTTTCTTTGTGTGACATGCCCTTCAAGACACACTACGTGCTCCAAGGGTTCCACTCACCTCTTTCTGTTTTCTTTGTGCAACGTGCCCTTCAAGATGCACTACATGCTCCAAGGGTGCCACTTTGACTAAATTTGGTAGACGTCAAACCCTTGGAGTCAATACTGTGTCAGGTGATCTTGTGGGAGACTAAGGGCCTCTAAGGAATAAGGACCATGCCTTATTGTGCACCCGTTAGAATCATTGTGAGAGACTATCACAGTCTTCCCTCACGGCATCATGGATCTCTTGAACTAGGTAATCGTTAACCTATAGTTCTAGCCATCATGGGAGTGCTAGTAGGATGTGGCAGGGATGCTACCACACCTCTCCCTCAATGTCTCTGATTGTCATGCATGACCCCTTTACTCGAAATGTGAGTCTAGTCAACAAGATATCGTCATCTTGCATCCATCAACGAATCATGTCAGCAATAACAATCAACATAATAATATATAATTATATGTACATATGTCACATCAAAAACATTCAAACCCTAACAATCCACTCCTTGACTTGATATGGAGTCCACAAAGTTTCATCAATGCCTCAGCATCCTCAATGTCCAAAGTTCTGCACACTTAGGAGAACCCATTCAATAGCACCTATCGATGTAAATACAACAAAAATAAGTGTCCTCAAAGAATAAGTCCGCTCATTGCACGCAAGAGAGGGATGTTACATACACCCCCTCTTGTTTTAAACTTCGTCCCAAAGTTTCATAGTATAAAAGTGTCGAAATAAATTGTATCATAGTATCATATGTCTAGCTATCAAACAAATATGGGAACTATTGACGCATATCATATGCATCCTCGCAAGGCGCCGAGTGTGGACTATAGTTGTCCCACTGAAACTTGACCTGATCTATTGTTTGATGTCGTAGTTGTTGAATGCAATGGTCCAGGATGCGGATTGGCTCTGCCGTAAGAGCACCTTCATCCGATACCTTCAAGGAACTCATGCCAATAACATGTGTAGGATCACTAACATAATTTATCAAAACCGATACATGAAAAACATCATGCATACGCCTCAAAGAATCAATAAAGGCTAGTCGATAGGCCATGGGCCCCTTCTTTTCCACAATATTGAAAGGTCCCAAGAACCTAGGAGAGAGTTTAGCACCCTTTCCAAACCTTATCAAACTCTTATGTGGTTTCACTCGCAAGAAGACTCGATCGCCAACTTCGTAACTACGATTGACACGACGCGCATCAACATAACTCTTATGATGATCCTGTGCTTCCTTTATCCTTTGTCTTAAGGTTTGCATTTGGTATTCCATTTCTTGAATCGCTTTAAGTCCCACCAGGACCCTATCCTCAAGCCGATCCCAACTCAAAGGCATCTGACATGGTCTCCCATAAATAAACTCAAAAGGCGCCATCTTAATGGTGCTTTGATAATTGTTGTTATATGCAAATTCTACCAGTGGCAACAACTCTTCCCAATTCTTATGTTGGTCCATCATGTACATACACAACATGTCCTTCAATATTTGGTTTGTTCTTTTTGTCTATCTATCTTTCTCCATGTGATACGCGGTACTAAAGTTAAGTTGGGTTCCCAAGGCCTCGTGGAAACTAGTCCAAAATCGTCCTGTAAACACCGATCCTCTATCGGATATAATCCTCTTAAGCATGCCATGCAGCCTCACAATCTCACTGATGAAAAATCTAGCTATGTCAGGTGCCTGATACATTGTACGCACAAGAATAAAATGAGCACTCTTCTTCAAAGTGTCAACTACCACAAAAATTGAGTCGTGTCTCCTTGCTATTAGTGGCAGTCCAACAATGAAATCCATCAAAATGACCTCCCATTTAAATTTTGAAATAGCGTGTGGATGTAGTAATCATGTTGGATGTCTATGTTCATCCTTCATCTTCTGACATTCTAGAAAACTTGCCACGTAGTTGACTATGTCTTTCTTCATTCCTTTCCATAAGAATAAGGTTTTAAGGTCTTCCCTCATCTTCGTGACTCCAGGATGAGCCATATGCACTGCACTATGAGCCTCGTTTAGGATCAAACTCCTCAACTCGTCATTGGGTGGTATGTAAATTTGACTTTTAAATATCAATAATATGTCGTTTTCCACAGTAAATCCTTTAAATGTTGGTACCATCATTGTGTTTTGTCCGATAAAATCCTTGACCTCTTTGTACTGGTCATCATCACGCTATAAAGTTAGGATATTTTTACATAGATTCGTCTGAAGAGGCATCACTACAAAGATGTGTGGTCTCTGAATCGATGCATCTTCCACTTTGTTCACTTTCCCTTTATGTAAGTAATCTCGAAATCGTACTCGCTAAGAAATTTCGACCAACGTCATTGTCACACATTCAAGTCGCTTTGCAGTGTGTTGTAGACCACAGTGGTCTTTTTTTAGTTCTGTTTTTGTCCAATAAGGTAGTGTTTTCAAACTCTCATAGCATAAACAATGGCTAACAACTCCAAATTATGTGTTGCATAGTTCTCCTCATGCCTTCTCAACTTTCTCGAGATGTAAGTGATCACTCGACCGTATTGCATCAAGACTCCACCTAAGCCTTCCTTGGATGCATCATTGCATACCAAGAAGTCCGCATCTATGTCAGGGACCTTCAGTATTCGTGTTGTCGTCAACAGCTGCTTGAGCCTCCAAAATTCCTCCGCGCATTTCTCGGTCCAAACAAACTTCTTGTTCTTCTTTTGAAATTATGTAATCGAATTTTCTATCTTCGAAAAGTCCTCAACAAACCGTCCATAGTATCCTACTAAACCCATGAAGCTACACACTTCAGGGACATTCGTCGGTGCAGTCCATTTCATAATAGCCTCAAACTTGGTTGGATCCACAGCGATACTTTCGTCGCAGATGACATGCCCTAAGTAGTGAATCTCTGATTGATAAAACGAGCATTTAGACAATTTCCCATACAATTTGTTCTCTCGTAGGCAATGTAGTACCATGCACAAGTGCTCATCACACTCCTCAATCATCCGAGAGTAAATAAAAATATTGTCAATGAATACTTGGACAAACTTGTCAAAGTATTCGTGGAACACCCCATTCATCAAACTCATAAATACCCTTGGGGCATTCGTCAGTCCAAACGGTAAAATAGTAAACTCGTAATGTCCAAACCTTGTGTGAAAGGAGGTCTTATGGATGTCATCCTCCTTGATCTGTAACTGGTGATACCCTGATCTCAATTCAATCTTTGAAAACATCGTCGCACCCTTCATTTGATCAAACAAATCGTCAATCCTTGGCAATGGATATTGATTCTTGATCATTTCCTTGTTCAATTGACGATAGTCAATGCAGAGTCTCCACGACCCATCCTTATTTCATATGAAGATAACAATCACACCCCACGATGACACGCTTGGATGTATAAGTCCTAGATCCAACAACTCCTTCAGCTGCATTTTCAACTCCTGTAACTTCAGGTTTGGCATCCGATAAGGCATTCTTGTTATCGGTTCAGTTCCTAGTTTTAGGTCGATGGTAAATTCCAACTCCCTCTCCAGTGGCATCCTAGGTAACTCCTCAAAGAAGATGTTTGCAAACTCTCTCACCATCAGAAGGTGTTCTAGACCTTCTGCTACTCCCTTCTCATTTAACGCAAGGATCGCATAAAGCTTACATCCCTTGCACATGCTCTTCCATAACTGCAAATAAGAGATGAACCTCAAGGAGACTCCCTGGTTCCGACCTACAATCAAGCGTCTTTGTCTCTCGTCATCGACCAAACTCATCAATTTCATCTTACAGTTGAGTATCACATCATGTGATTCCAACCATTCCATACCTATCACGATGTCATAAGACCCTAAGGTTGTGACGTATAGGTTGTCCCTAGTGACAAACTCTCCCAGGTTAAGGATACATCCTGTAACCTTCGCACCAACCTTCTATTTGGCTCCCGAAGCCATTTCTACCAAGATAAACGCATCTTGTTTGACTACCTTTACCTTAATTATTTTTAGCGTTGCACCAGAAATAAAACTCTCAGTAGCACCTAGATCTATAAAAATACTAAGGGCCTAGTCAGCGACGGTACCTGACGTCTTGAGAATAGTCGAATGGTGCTATTCCTAACGGTTATTCACCGCTACATGAATCCGATGGGTCTTTCTCAAATCTCCCATGGTAGTGGGTCTGGCTGATCCAGATGCTCTGGTCCTCTCCACTGGGCAGTCACAGTGATAATGTGGCTCCCCACATGTCCAACACCCTTTCTTTGGTCTAGTACTTCTGGTACCCGAAGTAGAAGATGACAGCCCATCGACTTGGAACCCTGGTTTATTCTGTTGAACAGGCCTAAACTATTGCTGTTGCGGTTGACATTGTTGTTGTTGCGATGGTCCTCGATAAGGATTTCGCTACCAAGGCATTGTTCACCGAGGTGTAGTGAACGTGGATCCTCTCTGGAAGCCACGATATCCCGATGAATGTCTAGTTTGTATCTGATGTTGTTCCACAATAGATGACACCTTCCCACTGATCTCACTGGATTCCTACTCTTCCCCCGCTGATAAGCTCCTCCTCTACTATGAGGGCCTTCTAGAAAACATCATGCAAGGTTTGAGGAATCATAATCCTAAACTTTGCACGAATGTTGACATTAAGGCCAAACATGAAGCTATTGACCTTAAGTTTCTTGGTATTTAGGTGCATAGCATACCAAAGCAGCTCCATAAAATGGGCCTCGTACTCGGGCACCATACGACCTCCCTACCACAAGGCGTTGAACTCGTTGATCTAGCACTCAATGAAATCCTCAGATAGATACCTCTCCCAAAACTATTCCTCTAATAGTTCGCATGACACGTCTTCGACAACCATGTTCAATTGTAGCAGGAGCATCTTCCACCATAGAAGAACGCTCCCCTTCAGTTGAAAGACTGCCATCTGGAACTAAATTGTTGGACCCAAGATATGTCACTTTTATGATGGTTATTATACACTTTTTCCGCATGTACATATGTGTTTTTCATCTTTGAAAGGAGCTTTTGGAAGAATTTCATGATAAAATGGGATGATTGCCATAAGGTGTGTGTAATTCATGTTTAATGATTGAATCAAGTATAATTCATCATGTTTTATGATTTCTAAGAGCTAATTCACGTTTTTTGGTGTTACAGGGAAAAAACTCACTACGTTTCTAGTTCCGACACTTGATCCGGCACTCTATCCAGCACTGTGTATTGCACAAAAACGCAGGCTGACTTGGCAGTTAAGGTACTGGCGGCCAGTGACGGTAAAATCAGACACGTGGTTTTTGTTTATCCTTGCCCCCTACAGCTATTATGCTCCAGACAACTCAGTTTCAATTGTCCAAAGAGGGTGATTATTGGCTTGTTCTGTTTTGTCAGTTAGGGCATCATTTATTGTATTTTGTCAAAATTAGAAGTGGTTCGACCCTCCTGTGGTCAACCACTTGGTATGTAATCTTATAAATATTGCTAGGATGGTCATAAGATTGTTAACCAAGTAGCATAGGTATTAGAATTGTCAGAAAAATGATTTTACTCTGTTTTTAGTTTTTACATTGCCAGAACTATGCCAAAACTGCATTTTTGGATTTTTATGGTGAATTCGGCCTATTGAGTTCATGGTGTTCTTTTAGAGAGTGACCACAACTTGTTGGGGGGCCCACCAGCAGCCTGGTAACTATCTTCATGTTTATTTATGCAATTCTTAATTTAATTACTCTTTTTATTTTCCTGTACATGTATGTTTTTATTATGCTAACTAGTTTGTTGTAGCTTAATTGTTTTAAGTGTTTTGCAGGTTAGATGTTGATACATATTAGCATGCATTGATTTTATATACTAGGAAAATACTTGCAAGTCTCTCTCTCTCTTTATACTAACCCCGTGTGCAAAGTAGATGTTAAATTATGCTTTCTTTTATAATTTTACAGTCAAGTTTAGAACAGGTTTTTAATTAGAACAGAACATAGTTTTAATTTGGGTTTTCTTCTGACAAGGATTGATGGATGGATAGATTTAATTCCATTTTTTAGTTACAGCTTGATTACTTCAGTTTTATATAGATTTCATTTAATTAGTTGTTGGTTAATATAGATTGTTAATTTACTTTTTAATATCAGTTTTTAATTTTTGTTTTT
>JASDQU010244355.1:4249-40593 GCA_032191745.1 Picea mariana
ACACTAACAATAACAATAGCTCCTATAACACCATAATTGAATCTACTTGGAGTGGAGATTTATTCTTTTCAACAGACTCCATCATATAAATATTATGTTAAGCTTTTTGTGTCCCTCTCCATGGATGAAAAAGCTCATCATATAATCGATTTAGACAAAGCAATCTCTATGGAAATAGGCTTGCAAGTCCTATTGATTCCCTTCTTTCATAGGGAATCTTTGAACACCATGTTTGGGGATTTATTGCATGATGACATTACCTAATATCACACTTCGCCTAAGAAACAGAACACATCCAATTAGGGGGCAATGTTCGTATCCCATGTATCGAACACGGACACGCTAGGACACATGTATGACACGTGCCCTAGACTTGTCCCACGCAGCCGACTTTAAAAAACAGTTTTTCAWTTGTATTTTCTCACTTTCACCTGCAGGGGAGGAGCTCTCGCAGTCTCTCATTGTGCAGGTGAAGGGYAAAATCAAGATTTGAAGGGATTCCAAGTGTTTTTGTACATGTTCAAATTACTAGAATTTTTGGATCTTTATATTTATATTTCATTTTTGWATTTGTAATTTGTAATTATATATATATATATATAAAAACATGTYCCCTGTGTCCTTTTTCCGGRGTCGATGTGTCCTGTGTCACATACTTGCATTTCCATGTCCTCCGTGTCAGACTTATCACTTTGCCTTGTCCATAATCAATTTGCATTTGCATATTCAATTAGGAATGAGTAATACTGTTATTTCTGGGTTTTTTATGAGCCCAGAACTAAACTGTTGGTGGAAGGTGTGAAAGTTAGTGAAGATTTAATTGCATGTCCCGTATCTACTCAAATTACACATGACATCTTATGACTGCAACTACCACTGCTGCAATCATCATAAGGTGCAGGAAGTTGTACTAATCTTGCTTTTAGCCATGGCATTCCTGCATTGCCATTGTAACTTGCTGTACTTTCGAGTCCAACTGACATATTTCGGTCATTGTGAATATCAATATAATTTATTTCTTTCTTCTTTGAAGATTAAGGTAATATTTGTTTCTTCTTTCGTTCACCCACRCCTTCATTTGTAATCAACTGAAATAGTTCTGGTGGGAACAGGGCTCTTTTATCTTTGGTAGTCATGGCTGAATCTCTATATGCCTTCCCCGTGATCACTCACTCAGTTTTGTCTGCTGCGCGAWGTTCCATCCGCTCTTTAATATAATTTGTTAGTTRTGGATATCCTCGTGGCCTTTAGCTAATTAATCGAGTGCCACGAAACCCTAAACGTGATAACTAAACAATGGCAATAAATTTTATCATGGATGCCCAACGGTGAGGAGTTTTATACCCTTGAACAAGGTTCAAATCTCACGTACTTCGGCAGATACTTCGACATAGCTTCAKTCCTAGAGGCCATTCTAGCACCTWGAAGAARTCATAGAGGCACGTTAAGCAGGTGTTAAAATTATAGTACACAAAGGTCATGACCCAMATGCACATATTATGACCCCAAGCCCCACCCATGTTCCTGTTATAAAAAGAAAAGAAATCCATGAATATATGGATATGCCCCTGCAGCAAAATGAGGATACATTTAAAGGCAACTTTGGTACTGCATCATAAATCCGCATTTGCATTTGTTGAAAACACCAACAAACACAGTCGTCGACATGGTATCCAGCAATGCAATTTAAATAAAACCGTGAGGATTGAATTTAAAATTTGAAATGCCCATCAATTGCAAAAAAATGGATGACTAGCAACCAGATGTAGCAGAGTTCGTGGTTTCAAGCCCATTCATGACTGGTGTTTAGGGTTTAAAGTTGATAAACGCCCACCTGCCTTGACAAATCTGCAGATATTTTTTCTTGTCGTGACGATGCCGAGCGGGAACCTTGGATATCTGTTCCGGGTAAGGATAGTCGGCCACCAGCCATAGTAGTCCTTCGCTGGGAGGAGCATCCCCTCGCACTTCATCGCATTCATTGTAAAATATCAATGTGGGACTGCAATGAAGCTGAGTATGAACAGAAACATGTGAAATCGTATCGGGTATTTGTTGGATTGGAAGAAAGAAAAGACACGAGCGATCTTATCTTTTTGCCCTCCTTAGTGGACGTTGCCACGTGGACATACGTTGTTTTTAAATCGAAAGCTTTTCCGCAGGGACTTGTTTTCTTAACTGGACGACCATTCGTGTTTTCCTCATAATTTTGGTGGTTGGTTTTCAAGATTGCTTTGTGAAAGGAAAGTGATTGTGTCGAAAGGCGTTCTACATAATTTTGGTCGTTGGTTTTCAAGAGTGCTTCGTGAAAAGTGATTGTGTCGAAAGGGTTCTACAGTGTTGTTTTTAAGAGTGTTTTTTTAGGAAGTTTGTTGGTGTTTTATAATCTAGTATGATAGTATGGGAGAGACATGTTCATATAACATAAAATAATAGTAAAAAATTTACAAAATAATAAATTAATATTAAATTAATAAAAATTATTAAAATATATATAAATAAAAAATACATAAATTTATAAAATATTAAATTAATAATAAAATAATAAAAAAAACATATATAATGAATAACATAATAATCAAAACACAACACATATATAGTATCACGAGTATAGATCTATTTAAAATAATAAATTAATAATAAAATAATAAAAAATATTAAAATATATATAAATAAAAAAACACATATAATCAATGATGTAAGAATCAAAACACAATACATATATAGTATCACCAGTATAGATCCATCTTAATTTTAGATCTATGAAATATGGAAAGAGATCAAATTTTTAGAAGTATAAATTTTTAATTTTTCCTCAAATTTTAAACTCTAAAAAAAGTTTTCTTCTAGAAAGATTATTATAAAATAATAATATGAAATAAACAAAAAAAATATTTTATTTTAATATAAAAATTTTAAATATGAAAAAGTTTCTTATTATTTTATTTTAATATAAAAAATTTAAGTATGAAAAAGTTTCGGTTTTTTAATATTTTTAGAATTTTAATAATACATTTATGCTTGTTTTAATATCGACTCATGGCTAATGTGAGTGAAAATTTAATTTATTTTTTATTTTTCATTTTAACAATGTTTTGGGTGGGCAAAAGATAATTTTATTGAATACTTTCTAAAGAATCTCTAAGTTAGTTATCAAGTTTCCACGTAAATGTTAATCCTTGATTGAGTTATTTGTTAAGGATGTTGGATTCCTTGACATAGAAGTAGGGATTAAAGTTTTAAATCCAAGGAAGAGGCATAATTAAACTATTTCTTGTTTGGTATGGAGTAATTTTTCAAATTATGATGTGGCAACTTTTCAGCGGAGTAATTTACTCCAAATTATGATGTGGCAACTTTTCAGTGAGCTTTATATAGTTAAAGTGTCATATTTTACTTTGTTTATGTTTTTATAATATAAGTAATTAATACAATAAATATATTATAATTTAAGAAAGTTTAAAGAAGTCTATTACCAAAGGATAACCCTGATTAGTTAGTATAGGTGATCACTGGATTTGAGGTTTTTAAGAAATAATTCTATCAAGAAACATTAATGCATGATAATAATTAGTAAAACATGAAATGAGTAAAGAGGAGAAACATGTTTTCAAAAGATAACTCTTGCAAAACAATGATTGGGAATAACGGTGTAACTATATTTGTTATTCTAAGAAATAATTCTCATGAAATTCTATGATTATTACAAAACAATGATTGAGAACAACCATGTAACTATATTTGTTATTGTAAAAAATAATTCTCATGAAATTCTATATTATTATTGTACTAAATATCAAAACCTAGAAATATAAAGAATAAGAAACTAACTAATAAGAAAATAATGAAATTTACATCTAGCAGTTCATGTAATCATACAAGATAACTTAACAGAATTAAAATCCTTACAAGACATGTTCGCACATAGTTGTTTGCAAAATAGTCTGTAATGCAAATAAACGCACACAGTGATTCTGCAAAACTTCTTGGCTCCTATAGAGTTTATGAATTAAATCTTTGAATTAATTCTCCAATTACATTCCATAATTTTTTTTCCTTCTCAAAAAGCCCTTTCTTTAGAGGTCAATCCCTCTATTTATTTCCATTACAATTTTCCAAAAGTAGTAAATTTAGCAAAAAACAAAAACTGAGGAATTCCTAACTATAAGTAAGTCAAGATGAACCATGTGATCTTGGGGTCTTAGGACTTATATGCTCGTCAATATATGCAACCCACTGTGAATACAGATCGACACATCTCTGGCTATAGGGAAACATATGTTGGTCCATTGGGATACTTAGGTTTTCCTTGCTTTCTCTATATCGTCAAGTGCGACCCTCTATCTTAGGCGTCAACTGCGCCAATCTATCATTGGCTTTGATCACTCCCACCGCAATTTTTTGTAGATGTCCATGTTCAATTGCAGTTATATTTTTGACCTTTACCTGATACTCATCGGCAGTTCACTTGAAACCCATCGATACCTCTTCAATTGGTCGAAAATATTTAGGCGATCCGAACATTTGTAGTGAAAGGTTGATCATTGCTCGATTGATCTTCTCTCCACGTTATATTACAAGAGGACCATTCTTATGCCATATGATTCCTTGATTCCTCAACTATATCAGCCAAGTATTGTGTCATTGAGTGCATCTTGGTTGTACTATCATTCGTTAAAATATCAATGTCATGTTATTCTTCTCCTCGGTCCTTCTGGATTTCTATAATGAATACCACTTGCTTCACAGCCCTGGCACCCTTTTTTCTCCATCCAAGCACTTTTTTATGTGTTATAGACAGCAGTAGGGTTTCCTCTTGAAATTCAACCACCTTTTTCAAGGTGTCTCTAACCTACTAGTGTTTATCATGTTCCTCAATGAGATCTTTAACAAGATTAAAAGCACCTCTAATTTCCTGACAACATTGAACTTGATGTTGTAGTGACGCCAATTCCTTCCTTGCATCTTCTAACTCATTTTCTTCTTCCATAGCCTTGTGCGAAATGGCAATTCCTGTTGAGACCAACTCACTCATCTAAGCTCTTTTTGCATCAAGTACAACTTCTTTAGAGGTACAGAGTATGCCACTGTCCACAATGAGATTTATTTTCCTCTGTGTTCTTTTGATGATTTACTTCCTCTTTCAATCATATGCAAGGGATTCTAAATTGACAACTTCATCGACTAGTTGGGGTATGGGTTGATCTCCCCAAGATAGTCTATTCTTCAAATTGTCAAGAGTATGGAATTGTTCCACCGTAGTCTCCTGACTTTTCCCACTTGGTAGAGTTTCTCGAGTCTCTTTAGTTGTTTGAGTTTCTTCAGTTTTTCCAGTTGTTCATGTTTCTTCAATCTTCCCAATTGATTGAGTTTGTTGCAAATTGTGTTCTTGTGTAGAGGACTTGTTCTCTTCTTTCTATTGCTCCAATGTTGCATCTTCAATGACTTCAGTATCCTGACATTCCCCTGTTGATTGGGTTTGTTGAGAATCCTAAGGCTTTGGAGTTTCTTTGGATTCCTTAGGATCGGTGACTCCCTCAGTTGGAATGTCAGTACGATCCTCATCCTAACCATCGACTGATCATGTGGTATTTCCTTCTTAGTCATGAGTATTCTCCATGGTATCCCCTTCATTTTTTTTTGTAGCCTTCTCTTTAGAAAAGTATTGAGTAGGACTTTCAGTGGCAGGCAATCTTTCATCAGTTATGGGAATGCATGTCTTCACCATTTCTTCTTCATCATTTGTTAGGTCAACTACGTTAGTAGTTTTGGGAGTTATTCGAGTCTTTTCTTGTTCCATCTTTCGTTTTTCCTCCTTTTCCATTTCTTCTTTCTCAAACTCTTCTTTCTGTTCCTACTCAAATTGAACTTTCCTTTACCGCTCTGCCAATTCTTTCGTTGCTCTTTTATATTCCTCCAGATCCTTCCAAGCCTTTTCTTCATTTTATTTTCTCCTGTGCTCTAACAAAGCTTGATTCCTTTGCTCTACTTCTACCTCTCTTCTTTGTTTGGTGGGTGATTCTTGAGCAATCTCTTCTTCCTTGGTCTTCCTTTGAAGTTCTTGTTCTTGCATAACCTTATCTTGTTCTTCTTGCATGGCTTTATGCTCACGTTCTTCCTTTAGCCTTGCTTCTTCTGATTTTCTTGCTTCCTATGCTTCTTTACTTAAAGAAGCTTCTTGTCTTATGATCTTCATTTGCTCCTCTAATGATAAGGAGCCAAAAAAAATTATCTTTGGATTGGCCTTTCTTTTCTCCACCTCTTGCCAATCTTGTGCATTTTCTATGAAGAGCTCTTCCTACCACTTCTCATGTGCATAGGGCCAACTAATTGATACGTGTTCAACATGTTTGAGTACTAAACCCTTGGGATCATGCCTCATGAAGCCACTAGTCCTAAATATATATTCTAGATATATTTGTCCTTCTTGCTTGGCATGTTTAATATCTTTGATAGAATAGTACCCAATTTGAAAGTTATAAGGTATGAATATTCTCTTCTTATCCTTCACCAAAGTATTGTTGAAACCTTACATCATGGATTGATAGTAGATTTCACTTCATTGATCACCAACCTATCTAGGACATAGGTTGACAAGAGGTGGGGTGGACAAGTTGCTCCATAGATTCATATGTGTGTTTTTCCTCAAAATACCAATTTCCAACATATCCAAGAATTTTCTTCGCTTGTTTGGACAGTCTGGGGCATTATTTCCCAAAGACGAGGGTGTACAAGTGTTCTATAAAGAAATCACATATTAAAGAGTATGACCTCTTATACTTATTATCCCATAAAATGAAGTTCTAAGATTTTCCAGTTGAGGGACAATTTGGGGAAAGCATTCCTTGCACATAATACATCAAACAAAAAGGAAGCCATGTGAAATGAGAACACTGCACCTGGCTTGAGGTTTTGGGCCTATTCAATTTTTGTGCTAAGTTGCTTGGAGATTATGGCTCCCTAGTTGAACCTTTTCCCATGCTTTTCCCCTACATGGTTATGGTGTAAGCTAATGGAGTCCATGCTTCCACAAACTAGGAGCAATCATTTTCCTCGTACAACATGCATAGTAATATCATAAGGTACATGTATGGCTCTCACATACAAGTGGTAGGGTACTGACCTCCTGACTGGTTGAAGAACTGCTTATATTCTTTCCACAAATTTGCCAAAATTTTGCTGACAACATAATTTTGATAAAAGGAAACCACAAAATCTTTATTGAGCAATTCCTTAGGCTTGTGGAATTTGTAATATTTGGTAACATCCTATGGGAGAAAGGCTTTGATGCACTCTCCCTTCTCATTACTAATCAAATAATACGATCCACTATATCACTTCAATATAGGGAAACATTGTCACCCTTGTTGCAACTGAGTGTAACCTGGAGCACCTAATGTTTTGAAATACCTCGTCATCCACCACTCTAAGATTAGGGTCACTATGTGGCATTGATTATAGGAAATTATGATCCTTAAATTTGATAAAAAGATCATTCCACCTAGGGATATGGACTTGTGTGTCGGTGTTGCCAATATTGGGCTTTGTGTCTCCATCCAAAGGTACCTGTGTAGATAGTTTCTTCAGTGGTAAATTGATTATTGATTCTGTTGAAATATCCCAAATCCAGTTGATCTAGATATCTACTGTTGAACTAGTGTTTTAACTCTCGGATCTAATACTCTGGTGGTTTCTGCATGCGTTTGAGTTAATTATTTAAAATGCTTGGTGATTTTCTCATGTGTGTGTCATACAAATAATGTTTAATCAGTATATACAATGCATGTGAAATAAGGAACAAACACCATCTCAATAGTATGTATTATGGGGAAAAAGCAGGAAATACAATGATATGTTGAAAGCGGAGAAATAATCATCAGCTAGATCTCATGGATCATCACTGGAATACAAAGCAACTAATACAAAATACCCATGATCAGAGGATGTATATAGATTTGCACATGCATGGATAGATCGACAAAATGCAGTTCTGAAAGCTCATGGAAACTGCTGAAAAACTCGTCCTGGTGGCTATACTAGACAAAATTACCTGGAAACTATCCCAAAATGAGCGCCTTGGCCTCTAGGCTCCTCCCGGTAATTGTCGGACTGGAGATCTGACCTCTGTAGCTCTGGATGACATCCCCTGGGGGGTTGCGCACCTCCTAGGATCTGTGAGTGCGCCCTAGTGATTCCATTGTCAAAATCCAATGATATCTATCTCAAAATGTGTGCCATATCCTCCTCTGTACTGGGTCGTAAGTGTTTCCTTTAATCTGATCCAGAACACCCCCTGAAACCCCAAACATCCCTCCTCAAGAGTTACACACTTTCTGGTTGTATGATGCGCCTTGGTAGATTCCACCTTCAGAATTTGATTATTGGTGGCTCAAAAGAAGCACCCTAGATGATCCTCAACTGGGTCGAAAGGAATCTGCAAGATAAACCATGGTCTCATGCAGCTACACAAAACCCTCTCTAACCCTTGCACCCTCACTGGCTGCACTGTGCAATCTCTGCAATAGATCTAAATACTCCTGAACTGGCACAGTGAAATACCTGGATGGTATCTCCGATGGGATAGGGTGTGTCTTCCAACACCGAAACCAATCTGTGTCGTGGTTTCCTCTAGAAATCTACAAAACAACAAAGAGGTCGATTTCCTCCTCTAGAAACTTTTCTCAACATCAAATCATAACATAATGAGGAATTAGGTCGAATTCCTCCTTTTATACCTTTCTCGATCTAATTCTCCATTGAAATCACTTAAGCTAGGCACTTTTGCTCTTAAGGTGGGTGATTAATTAATTAAGTCTCCCCCTCAACACCTTTTCCTTCTATTTCTCCGTTGACTTTAGCTTAAGTGACTTTTCCTATGCTTTTTGGCTTAATTCATCATTTAGCCACTTATTCACCCTTATTTCTCCTCTTGTTCCTTGTTTGTGCCTGAATATAGTATACGGGAACAAATAGACTACTAAGTCACTCCCTGCTAACCTACTCTTGGGAACGGGACATCACAGTCATCCCTTCCCGAGATTGCGTGTCCTCAAGCAACATCAATCATGGGTGTTGCAATATATGCTCTCCCTCCCACGTGGAGTCCTCCACTGGAAGTCCCCTCCATCTAACCAAGCACTCCCTGATGACCATGCTCCTCAATCTGTGCTCTCTCTACTCGAGCACCTCCTCTGGCACTAGCTCCAACTAACCCTCCTCATCCAAAGGTGGCAACTCCTATGAAATGATAACTTGTTGTCCTGATGCCTTTTTAAGGCAAGAAACATGAAAGACATTGTGAATCTTTCCACCCTCCAGTAGCTCTAGCTCATATGCCACCTCGCCTACCTTCATTATGACTCTATACAGTCCATAAAATCTAGGCTTCAACTTCTCTCCCCTGCTCCTTTTCAAGGAGGATTGTTTGTATGGTTGTAATCACAGAAAAACCAAGTCCCCTACCTCAAAAATGCGGTCTATCCTATGCCTGTCTGCAGAGATCTTTTGTTGGTTCTGAGCTGCTTATAAGTTCTCCTTAATTTCCCATAGGATATTTTAACTCTCCTCAACCCAGTCTTTGGCCCCCAGGACCCTGCTATCCCCAAACACAGTCTCCACAAAAGAGGGTGCATTGTATCCATACAATGCTCTAAATGATGACATCCTAATAGACATATGGTAAGTCGTTTGTAACAATACCCACCCATGTTCAACCATCTCACCCATGTGCGTTGTTTTCCTCCCACGTAGTTTCTCAGATACCCCTCCACCCATTTGTTGACAATCTATGTCTGTCCATTTGTTTATGAGTGCCAGTTGGTACTCGTGGCTAGTTTTGTGCCCACCAACCGAAAGAATTCATGCCAAAATGCATTGATGAAGCACCCATCTCTATCATTGACCATCTGCCTCGGTAAACCGTGTAATCGGAAAATCTCTCTGAAAAATAGCTTTGTTACCTGTATGGCCTTGAAGTCTGTGGGTATGGCAAAGAAGTGTGCAAATTTGGTCAGCATGTCGACCACCAAAAATATACAGTCCTTGCCCTGCACTCGAGGAAGACTTGTAATGAATTCCATAGAAATGCTCTCCCATTTCTGCTCTAGAATGGGTAGAGGTTGAATTAACCCCGTGGGGTGTGTCTGGTTGGAATTGTTCTGCTGACAAGTCGTGCACTCCTGGATGTGTTTCGATACATAATCCTTGAGAGCCTTCCATGAGAATCTCTGCCTGATCTTCATGTAAGTCTTGAAGTACCCTTGATGTCCAACTACAGGTGAATCATGACACACCTTCATAATCTTCCCTTTCAAGGTAGATTTTGGAACCAAGTAGATCTAGTCCTTATAGAAAATGACATCTTCTAACACTCGGTATCTATCATCAACTACCTGTCCATCCAATATCTCACAAGCAATTTTTTTTTTGGAGTACTCCACCAACAAATGTGCCTTCCAATTTGTGCAAATATCCATCATTGAACACCCTGCTAGCCTCCTAGACAAGGCATCTGCTACGACATTCCTTTTTCCTTCAACATACTCAATGTCAAAGTCAAAGGCTTGGATCTTCAAAACCCACTTCTGATGTCTCTCACTGAGGTCTTTTTGATCCAAGAAATACTTGAGACTGTTGTGATCAGTCTTCACTACAAATCTGCTACCCACCACATACTGCCTGAATTTGGTTAAGGCATGCATGATTGCCAACATTTTCTTGTCGTAAATCAAGTAGAGTTTATCTGACTCGTTGAGCTTCCTTCTCTTGAACACAATGGGATGGCCTCCTTGCATCAAAGCTGCTCCAATCCCCACCCATGATGCGTCGCACTCTAAGACAAATGATCGAAAGAAATCTGGAAGGGCTAGAACATGGAATGTGCTCATAACCTCCTTCATTTTGTCAAATGTTTGTTGTGACTCATTCGTCCAATGAAAAGCACCCTTCCTGGTTAGATCTGTGAGCAGTGCTCCCAACTGTGAAAAGCCTCTGACAAACCGTCTATAGTAACTGCATAACCCAAAGAAACCCTTCAGCTCCACGAGGTTCTTGGGTGTTGTCGAATCCAAAATGGCCCTGATATTCTCCTGATGAACCTGTACTCCCTGCTCACTAATGATATGCCCCAAGTATAATAGTTCTCTCATCTCAAACTCGCATTTGGACTCCTTAGCATATAATGATTGTGCCTACATAACTTCCAAGACCTCCTCCAAATGTGCTAGATGCTCATCCCATGTCCTGTTGTAAATCAATATGTCATCAAAGAATACCAAAATGTACTTCCTCAATTACCCCCTGAAGATGTGGTTCATGCAAGACTGGAAAGTGGTAGGTGTATTGGTCAACCCAAACGACATGACCAAGAACTAGAAATGTTTGAAATGACATTTGAATGTTGTCTTATCTATGTCCTGCTCTTTGATGTTGATATCTTGACTGCAGGTCAATCTTGGTGAAGAAAACAACCCCATGTAACTCGTCCATCAACTCATCTATGCGCGGAATGGGATACATGTTCTTTATTGTTTTCTTATTGAGCGCTCTGTAATCAATGCCCATTCACAATGTGCCTTCTTTCTTCAGTACCAGAACGACTGAAGAAGCAAAAGGACTCGTGTTGGGCCTAATGTGCCCCATCGCAAGCAATTCTTTGATCACTTTCTCAATCTCGTCCTTGAATCTCTTGGGGTTCCTATAGGGCACGCTGATCACCGGTGTACCCCTGCCTCCAACTCGATCGTATGCCCAAATCCCATGTTTAGTGGTTTCCATGGTGGTATCGGCCCAAATACTGGCTCATACTGACTTAGAAGCTTCCTGATCTGTGGATGGTATTGCTCTACGCCCTTTGAATCCTTTCATGTGGTGATCAAACACTCTGTTGCATAAGCTACATCACTGTGACGGAAGATCTGCTCCATCCTCTAAGTTGATATTGCTCGGGATGCTCCTATAGACATGCCTCTCAGTACCACTCTCGATCCACTGGTGTCTCTGAAGCTCATGGTCAACGTCTAATAGTTGAACCCAATCTCCCCCAATGAATATAACCATTGTACCCCCAATACTGCATCAATATCTGATAGGTCAACTACATAAAATGTATATGTCGGGGTGTAGTTGCCTAGCTTGACCTCTAGGTCTGGGACCATGTCTAAGCATGCCATCGTGTATCCATCTGCCACTGCCACGTGGAATCCTTCAAACTCCTCAATGTGTAACCCCCTCTTGGCTATTAAGGACGCATCTATGAAATTGTGGGTGTCCCCACCATCAACTAGAGTTGTCATGTGTTGCCCCTGTACAAGGCCCTCGAGCCTAAGAGTGTTGTACCTAGGTACTCCGAAAAGGGTTGTTGTGGTTCCCCCTTTCACCTCTCTATGAGGTTTTGTCTCCTCCTTTGGCTGTGCCTCTGTCTGAATCTGAGGTTTCTTCGGATGTCACTCTGGCTTGTGTGTAGTCTTCTCCTCTGAATCTTTGTCTTCATGTGCTCTGATCTCTTCATCCTCCTCCTCACTGCTTGATTCCACTTGAATGTAGTGGATCTACCCCTTTCCCGTGCATCTATGCCTTGGGACCCAAGGGTCTCTGCAAGAGAAGCAAAGCTTCTTCCTCATCAACTCTTGTTTGGTGTCATCGTCCAACTTGGGCTTACCCTTCCATTCCCTTTGGGGATTTTTTTTATCCTTGTCTCTTTGTGGCACAAAGGGTTTGGTAAAGGTTTTGGGTTTCAACGTTGAGTCCCCCATGTCTCTCGTGCACATAATGGCCTCCTATATGGTGTGAGGCTTGAAAGCCTTAACCCAACCCCTCAACGGCTCTGTTAATGCCTCGGTGAACAACATCACCAATTTGTGCTCTGATATGTCAGATACGACCACTGCCTTCTATTGGAACTCTGTGATGAAGGCGTCAACTGACCCTGTCTGTCTCAACTATGTAAGATCCCTAAAATGGAGCTTTGGATCTCTCTTGTCAAACCTCTCCATCAACCTCTTGGTGAAATCCAAGTATGAAGTAATGTGGTTGTGACCCAAGGTCACCAACCCATGGTACCACCACTTGTGGGCCTCCCCATCCAAGTGCAAGGTGGCAAAGCTAATAGATTTTGACTCTATCATCAGGTTAAGCTTGAAATATGTGTCAAGCTTATGTACCCATGCCTGAGCTGAGCATTTTGATGACCCGTCGAAAGTAGGAATGTTCAGCTTTCCCACTTTCTTGATGAAATCCATGTTTTGAGTTTGCGCATTGCCCCTCTATGCCTCTCGGGGTCTATTCTAATACATGATCGAACAATAGTCTAGCAAACTCATGTCTGGATGGAACTTCGGTCCTAGTGCCAAATAGACTCTCCAATACTCTCTAAATGGGTCCTGCGACATTGCCTGACCCTGACCTAACTATCCTCATGCCTGCCTCGACTGTCCCAATGGTTGTCCCCCGTGGAACTATGGATATAAAGGTCAGGGAATCCTCCCAGATGATGTATAGGCATGGATAGGCGAGGGATGTCCACTCACACCACCTTGAGATCCACTAGAGCCACTGGCCCCACCTATCCGATGTCCTCCTGATCCACTTTCTCCTCTTGCGGCATTGGCACCCATGGTTCTCACACTGTGATGGATCATATGTGTGTTGATGGCCATAAGTGCGATGGCGTTCATCATGTCCCTCTATCCTCTAACTAGGTCATTCAAGATGGCCTATGTACTGTCAAAATGTGTCTCGGGGCCTTTCCCCCTTCCCTCTAGTGTCTCACGCCTGTCACCCATAGTCCTCTCTATCTCTTCCTCTGTGTCGGAACTGATATGCTCTTTGTCCTCTAACGTTGGCTATGTATCTGACTGAGTGTGGAAGTGAGTGTAGTCCCTTATGTTCCTGTCTCTTTTGTCTCTACTATGTCCTCTACGGTACTGAATGTACTCGTCCCCAATTTGTCCTCATCCCTCTAGGTATTCTTCACATGTTCCCGAAATCATGGGGTCATGAGAAGTACTTCTTCACATGCTGGCAGAAAGAAGGCTTTGATACCACTGAAATATCCCAAATCCAGTTGATCTAGATATCTACTGCTGAATTAGTGTTTTGACTTTCATATATGATACTCTGGGGGTTTCTGGATGCGTTTGAGTTAATTTTTTAACATGTTTGGTGATTTTCGCATGTGTGTGTAATAGAAATAATGTTTAAGCAGTATATACGATGCATGTGAAATAAGAAACAAACACCATCTCAATAGTATGTATTATGGGGAAAAAGCAGGAAATACAATGATATGCCGAAAGTAGAGAAATAATCATCGGCTAGATCTCATGGATCGTCACCGAAATACAAAGCAACTAATACAAAATACTCGTGATCAAAAGATGTATACAAATCTGCACATGCACAAATAGATCGACAAAATGCAGTTCTGAAATCTCATGGAAACTGTTGCAAATGATGGAAAACTCATCCTGGTGGCTATACTCAACAAAATTACCTGGAAATTGTCCCAAACTGAGCGCCCTGGCCTTTAGGCTCCTCTCGGTAATTGTCAGACTGAAGATCTGACTTTTGAAGCTCTGGATGACATCCCCTAGGGGTTGCGCACCTCCTAGGATTTGTGAGTGTGCCCTAGTGATTCCACTGTTAGAATCTAATGATATATATCTCAAAATGTGCACCCTGGCCTCCTTTGTACTAGGTCAGAAGGGTTTCCTCTGATCTGATCCGGAACACCCCCTGAAACCCCAAACGTCCCTCCTTGAGAGTTGCACACTTCCTGGTTGTTTGATGCACCCTGGTAGATTCCACTATCAAAATCTGATGACTAGTGGCTCAAAAGAAGCACCCTGGCTAATCCTCAACTGGGTCAGAAGGAATCTGTAAGATAAACCCTGGTCTCGTGCAACTGCACAAAACCCTCTCTAACCCTTGCGCCCTCACTACTTGCACTGCACAATCTCTGCAATAGATCTGAATACTCTTGAACTGTCACGGTGAAATACCTGGATGGTATTTTTGATGGGTTAGGGTGTCTCTTCCAACACCGAAACTAAAATGTGTGGTGGTTTCCTCCAAAAATCCACAAAACAACAAAGAGGTTGATTTCCTCCTCCGGAAACTGTTCTCAACATCAAATCATAACATAATGAGGAATTAGGTCGAATTCCTCCTTTTATACCTTTCCCAACCTAATTCTTTGTTGACATCATTTAATCTAGGCGTTTTTCCTCCTAAGGTGAGTGACTAATTAATTAATTCTCCCCCTCAACACCTTTTTCTTCTATTTCTCCATTGACTTTAGCTTAAGTGACTTTTCCTATGCTTTTTGTCTTAATTCATCATTTAGCCACTTATTCACCCTTATTTATCCTCTTGTTCCCTATTTGTTCCTGAATATAGTCTATGCGAACAAATAGACTACTAAGTCACTCCTTGCTGACCTACTCTTGGGAACGGGACATCACATCTGCTCCCTTCATAGTCCATGGTTTCCCTCCCTGAGGTGGTGTTGAGCTAAACCCCTCTTCTAGTTCTCTACCTCTTGTTCTTGGTTTCTTTGGATATTTCGGGACCATAGTCTTCCTTGGAGGCATTTTACCTACAACCATCAAAATTTAGGAACATGAGTTGGTATTCATTATTAACAATTGAGTAGGCCAAGAAGAAGGATGAAACTGTGAATTTTACCCGACCTTACAAATAATTGATGCAATTACCAACGTTATTGGTGCCACTTACCATAAATGAGATAGAAAAATGAACTTTGATTATTGTGGACGATAATAGTCACATAATATTTCCAATTCGTAGAGGGGATGACGCTTATTGCTAAGAAAATTGAATGAATTCATCTTTTGAATGGGTTTCTACCTTATGAGAGATAGATATGAGAGTAAGAAAAGGAATCAAATATTGATCATGATGATCATATTTTGCAAATATTATTGTGATAAATGTTATCTTGCACGTCTCGTCGGGCATTAATGATTGATATTGTGTGGAGGGGTACTCGTTTTGGCACTTTTGAAAAACATGCTTTGGCGCACTTTGTCTTATTCATTGGCATCGACATAAAGGTATGGATTATCGTGTTTTTTCAACATTTTTGTGTGAACCTCAAAAGCATATTTCGGGAATATTCTAGCCAATGGCTCGACACGCTTTGTCTAGTTTGTCAGTGTTTGGTCGAAACCTTAACTCAGGAGTTCATCAACTTCAAGCGAGAGGCCTAAGGTTTGTGACTCATAAGTATAAAGAGAAACTTCGATCATCGATTATCAGCATCGGGAGAAAGGATTAAATTATTGACAAGTTATTCGGTGCTTCTTTTCTTCTGTAAAATTTATGGAGGATTGTCCATACAGATAGTGACATGGAAGGTCACATGAAAAGTGAACGGTAACAAGCACTAAGTATGGATGATGATGTGGACATGTATGGTAGCTAAAGTGGACTTGTACCTTAGCCGAGGTGGAAAAAATTATGTTAAGTACCAAAGATCTGAATACAAATACACCACAACATATCCATATAGCAATATAGAAAAACCCACACTTTGTTTTTATGAAGACCCTTGAGGTAGGGAAACACCATACAATGGATCCTACTATGGAAGGGATCCTATTCTGTTCACTTGCCTCCTCGAGGGGGAAACCTCCTAATGAGCCACTCCTCCAAATACAATACTTCTTCTTGACTCTCCATTACATTGCTTGAACCCCTTTAAATAGTGTTTCCAATCACCTAAGAACATTCTAGAGGAGGAACCTTTAGAAGCAGAACCTTCTAATATGTCATCTTACATTTATTATGTTCACACTAATATATCTAGCTACCATAGTGGGCCTTATTTAATAATATAGTGGACCTAGTCCACCTTACATTGAATGGCCTCCACTAATAATACATAACCACATTCCCATTGGGTACCTGTTATAGCATTATTAACCCCCTAACCCTTGGGACATCATCCCCAGTGTGGTCGCCAATATGTTGTAGGGATTTTACATCCTGTAGGAGTTGAGCTCCCTTAGGTTCTTCCTATACCTAAGACAAAGATAGAGACCCTTTGTGGCAGATAGAGAGACCGATCGCGACCATATTGGTCGGTTTCCCCTCAAATTTAACCTGGGTGCGATTGGTCGCACTTTCTTCTTTAAGACAGAGCGATCGAACCATTCAGTCGCCCCCTACAAGAAGGCCAATCGTGACTGCGGAAATTAAAAAATTTCATGGCTTGCCACAACCAAAAAAATAAATGCAATGAGAAAATAAAAGATGGGTTTTCTAAGTTGGGATCCAACCTTTTACTTGATGGCTGAAGGCTACAGGATCTGTGGTTCCAAGCTTCGCAATCACCACTCCTAATTTTGGCAAGAAAAGGGCTCTCCAAGCTTTCACAAAGGTAAATGGGTAAAATGAGGTAAAAACACATCCTGCAGGAGTTGAGCTCCCTTAGGTTCTTCCTATACCTAAGACAAAGATAGAGACCCTCTGTGGCGGATAGAGAGACCGATCACGACCATATTGGTTGGTTTCCCCTCAAATTTAACCTAGGCGTGATTGGTCGCGCTTTCTTCTTTAAGACAGAGCGATCAAACCATTCGGTCGCCCCCTGCAAGAAGGCCAGTCGTGACCGTGCAAATTCGAAAATTTCATGGCTTGCCACAACCAAAAAAATAAATGCAATGCGAAAATAAAAGATGGGTTTTCTAATTTGGGATCCAACCTTTTACTTGATGGCTGAAGGTTGCAGGATCTGTGGTTCCAAGCTTCGCAATCAACACTCCAAATTTTGGCAAGAAAAGGGCTCTCCAAGCTTTCACAAAGGTAAATGGGTAAAATGAGGTAAAAACACTCTTTTTTACTCCTTATGTGGCTTCATTTAACCCTGTCCACACTAGAACTAGCTCCTTTTCTTCATTTTTTGGCTATTTATCATTTTTATTGCTCTTGCGACCACATACTAATTCAATTTTTGTGAGGAATAATATCAATATAAACTATGGAACAATTCTATGGAGTCTTCTTTAAGCTCTTTTTCGACTCCTTACAAAAGAAAAGATCGTTGAGTATGCTTGTCTTTTCACACTCATTTCATGGATTTGAAAAAATGTCCATCTGGTATACATTTACCCTTTTTTCGGGCCAAACAAATTATTTACGAAAAATGATCTCATCATAGAGGACTCTTTAATCTCTTTTCGAACTCGTTAAAAGATGAAAATATTGTCGAGCGATCTTGTTGTCTTTCACGCTCGTTAAAGTGAATTAGAAAGCACGTATGTTGAGCGATAATTTATCTCTTTTTCTATCTCATCAAACTATTTACGAAAAAGGAACACCCTATCCATTATGGTTAGGAGAGTTCTCCTAGGTATTATTTTATACTTTTTCGGACCTTGGAGACTAAATTTACGAAAAAGTCCCTTATGGAGTTTTCTTTACAACCTTTTCAGACTCTCTAAATACGAAAAGGCCATCGATTTTACCTTCTTTGGACTCGTTAAACTTTACATCAAAGGACCCATTCATGGGACCGAACCCCTCCTTCCTCAGGTTTGTTAACAATATGTCAAGGGACTCATCGCCAGATGAGCTGTATCGAGGATTTGTTACCCTCCTCCAGCTCGTAAAACTAGAAGGATGTACTCACCAATCATGGTGGGGCCTTTTTAGAGGGTTTTTTCGTCTTGTTATCTTCATTATCTAGTCATTGTCACTACTTTGAGTCGCCCTTGAACAATGCACATGTTCTATCACCATATACAACAGTCAGGTTATCCATTCTCTCTCATTGACCACCATTCCCATCATTGTGTCATGTTCCACTCATCAGTCCATGACTAGTTATTATGGTATTCATCTGAGTCAATGTTGTCGAGTCAAGCCATTTGTCGTGCATACTTGTTCAAGGGAAGTTTCTCTGCATCAACCACCTACAATCATTTTTTCCCCTCTTTCGGCCATCCCTGTGTCATTTGTGCTCCATTATTTTCACACCATCTATCTTTACCTGTTTCTTGTCGATTGATGGGGGATCCATCAAGGCCCTCATTCGACGGATTTCACCCTGTCGACTCCAACTCATTATCCAGGATTGAAATCTAGAAACTACTTAGTACCCTGGGACTTACAGACATCAGTGGCAGGTCTCCTTGCATTTTGACAGTGGGTTTACATCATTGTCTCTTGTCGGATGAATCTACGAGTGTTCAACTTCAACTCCTTTATTCACACTTCGTAGATTGTACTCAGTATCTTGGGTTCCATCATCATCATCGGTGGACTCCCTTGCATCTGTTAACTGTATACATTAATGACTGGTAATTAGACAGATTCTACCATTCTTGTCTTCAGCTCATTTATTTGCATGTCGTAGATTCATACCCTTTGGATTAAGGATGAAGACCTTGGGAAAGATCACCCTCCTGTTAGATGATATTCTTTCCCAAGCTGCGATGGAGAATATTCATGAGCACTTCACCAATTGCTCAGTTATTGAGTCATCTTACTGCTTTTTGTGACGTCACATAGATCGACATTTGTACTTGGTCGTGGTTATGATTTCACTCGTGTCTTTCATGGATCCACAATGTATACTTTCGTGGCCATGATCCAGTCATGTTTACTTCTTGATGGATCCATGGTGTATTATGTTGTGGCCATCTCTTGTTTCATGCATAGATCCGTAGTGTATTTATGGCAGCTATGCTCTCATCTGTCTTACCGAGCATGGGAATGCCCACCTCGGGGATCTTTTTTTGCAGGACTAGCGGTGCTCTTCTCCAAGCTTCTTTGCCCACAGCTCTACGCCTTTTATTGGTAAAGTATTTCTGCCATCAGACACCTCTTCTGAACTCACACTTTAGGGGGAATCTTTTATAGCGTTATTAACCCCATAACCCTTGGGACATCATCCCCTAGAGGTCACCTACCCAATTCAACCACTTTCATCACTTTCTCCTTGAGTTTCTAGACTAATTTCCCTTCGATCTCCTTTATCCTTTCTCAAGCCGATGACCGAAAGGGTTGGTCTCTCTTTTCGGACTGCCAAGTGGCGACCGGGTCTCTCTATCTGTATGTATAGGTCGTGACCGAGCCTAGAATATCCCTTTTTTGGACTTGGTTACGATGTATGATACCTTCCTCTGATTTCTTTGGGTTTAGTCTTGAGAAGGCTTCCATTATAAGCCCGAGGATCTTATCCTATTATCCATATGGCCTTATCTCTAAATCCCTATAAAGAACTAGGAAGGTTACTCTAGCATTTTGGTGGCAAGGCTTGGGCAAGGAGCTTGGAAGAACATCTCTTCAGTTTACATATGTAAGTTGTGATATTTATTACTTGATTAATAGAAGATATGTTGGATGTTTCCCTCTAATTGATTGTTTATGTAAGTTCATGTATTCATTTGATAGAGAATTGGCATGATTGTGTGTTATGACATATTATCAAGTCTAGGAGCATCCTTTGTTCATGTCTCTATCTATGTCTTAGGTATAGGAAGAACATAAGGGAGCTCAGTTCCTGCAGGGTGCAAAATCCCTACAACAATACCTCCCTAGGTACCCAATATTACGTCCCTATGTATGCTACATTACATCCCCCTTATGAAAGCGTTGTCCCCAACGCTTGTTATGAGGGAGTACAACCATGTACCAGGGTCCCATGGATAACTGTGGGCCATAAGGCTGAAGTAGGATGGAGAACCAGGGTCCCATGTATAACTGCAAGCCACCATGTTGAAGTAGTCCAAACACCATTGTGAACCTGTGTCCCATGTCCAAGTGCTCATGTGAACTCCACACAGAAGATATCAAAACTCAAGAACTAGCTAAAAATGACGCGCCAAATATTGACACTGGTCATGTGGATCCAAATATGTAGAACCAACCAAAAAATCATCCACTACAACTGGAGAATAATAAAATTGAAGAATATGCATGTGCTCTACATGAGGTGGAGTAGATTCATCAAATAAAAGATGGAAATAATCATCCTCCCAAAGATGACAATTGTTCATATACAAATCCTCACAATCATACTCTAAATCATACCAGGCAGATCGTTAGTGATCATATTCTTCCATGACACAATGGTATGTGCTTCGAACAATACATTCGTCCTTAAATTCAGCAACACCGTTGAAGATTTTGATCCTATCTTCATGGTTCGAGCCCTTGAGGGGTTAACAGAGAAGTTCTACAAAATTTGTAGCACCCTGCATCTCCATTGGAAGCACCACATAGAATATATCCAAAATAAATCTCTTAAAATTTTATATTCAATAGAACTAATATGGTAGCAATCTTAGCACCCTCTGAAGCTCTGCAATCTCGCCACCATCACGAAGACCCTAGAAAAATGTCGATTTTAATTCAGCGAGATCTGTACTTCTGGAACTCCAATTCGAATGATTTTTTTTTTAATGGGCTATTTTCGAAAGAGAAACTCAAATATGTAAATGTTTTTGGAAAATTTGGCCCCGAGTGCTATAGAAATCTGAAAAATCACGTGGTTTTCCATGGAAAAAACCATGAAAATTAGCATATTTTAAAATGATGATAACTTCACTTACCAGACTCTGTTTTGTAGGATTGTTTTCTTTGAAATTGGTAGTTTTTCTGAGAGAAACTCAGATATACAAACAATTTCTGCAAATTCCACTCATAAAGCTATAGGTTTTATCTAAAGTGTTACGATCCTCTTTTGTCTTATTGAAAAATATGCAAAAATATAGAAAAAAAAATTGCCCCTTTTTGTGGCTGAAGAAAGTGCTTTGATACCACTTGTTAAGTATCAAAGATATGAATACAAAAACACCAAAATAGATCCACAAAGCAATATAGAAAAACACACACTTTATTATTATGAAAACCTTTGAGGTAGGGCAACACCATACAATGGATCCTATTATGGAAGGGATCCTCTCATGTTCACTTGCCTCTTCGAGGGGGCAACCTCCTAATAATCTACCGCTCCAAATACAATACTTATTCTGGACTCTCCATTACATTGCTTGAACCACTTTATATAGTGCTACCAACCACCTAAGAACATTATAGAGGAGGAACCCTCTAGAAGTGGAACCTTCTAATAAGTCCTCTTATATTTATTATGTTCACAGTAATATATCTAACTACGATAGTTGGCCTTGTTTAATAATATAGTGGACCTAGTCCACCTTACATTGAATGGCCTCCACTAATAATACATAACCACAATCCCATTGCGTACCTCCCCAGGTACCCAATATTACCTCCCTAAGTATACTACAAATTCATATGGAAGAATCGATAGTTAAAATCCATTCTTGATTAATGATCGGACGACCAAGATGTGCCATTAGTACTTAGTAAGGTTTTACTCTTTAATGGTTCATCAACATTGACGAAAAAGGTTAACCTTTTTGCTTTCATACTCACACAATTTGCGTTCATGCCCAATATCTTATCGACAATCATCAACTTCCTTAATATTTTCATTTTAACACTCGCTCGATTTCCCCGACGCCCGATGGTTCATCAGTACTTTCTCATAATGTTTGCATCGGCATTGGGATTTCATGTAAATTGCTAGCCCATTCTTTCGGTTTGAAGCTCGATGGATTCATAGACACTTTAGATAAACTTTGTGTTTTTGTTCCTTTTTTCATTATTTCTTTTTCTTTCCTTCTCTTATGAAAAACATGAGATTTTTTGGGTTTTCTTGGGATTTCACATGTGAAGAAATAATAGAGAAAATGCATAAACTTAAAGAAAAAAAATGTTTAACCTATGGATAGCAAAACAAGGAGATGTAGAATGGTTAAAGAAAGTGGTACCCTAAAATTGTTTTCTTTTTTTTTAAGGGTGTGTTGTGTACTCAATAGTACTCTAAAACAAGATAAAGTTTCTCAAAAGTTAACATTGAATGAAGAAAAATAAATTCCATCACAAAATGACATACATATATAGGTTCTGTAACTCGTTATCAAACCTTGATAGAATCCTCTGATTAAGGCACCTTAGATACGTGTATAAACATTTCAATTAAGTCTCGATTAATGTTTTATAACTTTCGACCATGGTAATTTAGTTAAAAATCTTCAAAAACATTTACATTCACCAAATTATAATATTTACCGCTATTTTTAGAGGTGATAGGTGCAAGGGGGATCCTCTATGATCTTAGAGGAACAATAGTAGCCACATTCGCTTGGGGTCTTAGTACAACTTCAAACAAACTAGTTAAAGCCTATACATTTCTGAGGGGTGTCCAATTAGCCAAAGAAACAAGGTGCAAGTCTTTGACTATGTTGGGAGACTCTTTGATAGTTATAAAATCTATGATTGGCAACTCCATCCAGATAAATTATAAGTTATCTTTAGTCTTAGCCAAGGTAGGAGAAGAAGTTAAAATCATGGGAAAAGTCTCCCTCTACCATGTGAAAATAGAATTCAACCAAGAAGCAAATTATTGGGCCAAGAGGGCCTCCTCCTTAACCTTAGGCTGATACATTCACAATGGGGAGGGATCCATCCAGATTATCTGCTAATATTTAAAATTATCATAAATCTTTCAACATTTATTAATCATGTGGCTTGAAATCAAATTTTAAATGGTAATGGCTTGGGGATGAGAGCTCAGAGGACATAGCTTATTCCTTCCTACATGCATAATCCTCTCTCGATTCTTCATATTGAATGCTCCTATGTAATAACACGCTCACAGTGTGGGATTATGCAATTAGCCATAATGCAGGTTAGGAGTAGTCATAACCATTTCCACATGTTGTCAGGTCTTTGGGACAAGGGACTCGTGCAAGAGGTTTGGAAATTTGGATATATGTCGAAGCGAGGGAGGATAATTGTAGAGATTGCTTGGTGCAAATTTAACTTATTTTGGCCCATTCCCAAGGTTTGTGTTTCTCCATAATTGTTAATGAACTAAGGCACACCTTAGTTGTTGATTTCAATGACAAGAGTGATTTGGTCACCTTGTGACTGAATTGATGTTTTAGCAAATGCCCCCTAATGCGTGAACTTAGAAGAGAAACATATGACTAAAAGATGTAAACTCTTTCACTTTATCACTGATAGAGATAAAGAGAGAGAATAAATTGTCGAACAAAGAGTAGGGAGGGGAATCACCTACAACCAAAGATAAGTAATCACGAAAAAATTTCTTCCTCCTAAGGTAGGCATACCCGTGCTCATATGAAGTAGAACCGTTTTAAGTTTCAACATGTAAGACACTGGAAAAGCATGATGATGTGGTGTAAAGTATGAAATACTATGATACATGTCATTATACTTTGTACAACAAGGTCATCCCTGGCACTACATTGGGGGTGCAACTACTGGAAGCGTTGAGGTATTGAACTAATAGTAATGTTGTCTTTGGTATTGAAGAAATGGTGTTGCATTGGGGGTATGGAGACTTTGAGAGATACGTTCCCAAAACAATGGAAATATGGTATTCAACATCATCGTAGAGTACAACTCATCACCATACAAACAAATGATTTGTGGTCAAGCATGCAAGAGATTGTTCAATCGAAAAAGCATAATGATAATTGTTGTTGACCATGAGGAACCCATCATTGAGGAGGAAGAGGACAAAGGTACATGTATGATTCTGCTATTTGTGAATAAATATGTTGTGGTTGAACATAAGAGAATCCGTCCATTTACAAGCCAACGAGGATGACTCGCTACTACATGTAAGGGCACATGTCAATGATGGAGGAAGTGACCAAGGCATAATATGCCTCTAACTATGACTCTCAGAGTAAATGTGTCATGATCGATGAGGGTGGAACATTGGAAGAAATAAAATGGTGGTTCCTTGCAACCGACGCAAAGTAGAGTACATGATGATGTGATTTAAAAAAATAAAATTAGTTTGACTCAAGAAATAGCTAGATATAGTGATCAAGAGGACTTCCCTTGACTTGGAGTAGAATGGACTTTAGTAGCGATGACAATAATGGGGCGATGGATAGCTAACCCAAAGTCGACAAACTCAAGTTGGGATGACTAAGTTGATAATCATACATATTAGAAGAGGAGTTTTGACACATGCAACAGTGATGGAGAAAACTCAAAACCATGGTGAATCCATTATTCACCACTCAATGTATTACAAATGCTCTGGTCAAATATGACTCAAACAACTGGAAAAAATGGAATGACTTTCTTACTCGCTTTTTAGTTTTTGATATGTTTTTATGTTTTTGGATTTTTCATCTTGTGTGGAAAGAATAAAATAATCACTATGGTATGGAGAAGAAGTTCATGTTCACAATGTGATCAAATGGGTTCTCCAATGAGTGAGGGAACATATTGTCAAATGCAAACAAGGTGGAAAGTGGGAAGAAACTAATGAACACCCAATTACATGCCTCCCCTCTAATGGTGATGTTTTGCATGCATGTGGTGCATACAAGATCAAAAGTAACAAGAAAGAAATAGTAGAGATTGGAAATCAACAATGCATGGTATAAAATAATTGAATACTAGGGTGAGAGCCCTTATGGGAATGATCGTAAAGAGATGAAAAATAGAATGTATGTCACAATGCATTCTCAATCTAGAAGTGTTACCCGTATTATGGAAAATTATCAAATGCATGCCAAGTGGCATGTGATGCTAATATTCAAGGAAAACTATCATAGGAAGACTCTATCATGGGATGTGTATATAGGTGAAGATGAAAAGTGGGCCAATGCACCAACATCCAATGGGGATGATCCTAAGATAAAGTTGGGTATAAAATGGTTTAGACACAACTATGTAAAAGGAAATCCTAAGCCTATATGTCAATTTATAAATATACCTTATTGATCCAATGATAGCCAAGAGAATAAACCAAAGGTATCAAAATATCTGAGTCAAGGTCCTTAATCTATGAAAGATGAAAAATCGTTTAATATTTTATATGGGTTATAAAATTCATGGAAACCTTAAACTATTTGACAACATTCCATGTGGTGGAACCATATCTTTGATTTTGAATAAAGGTCCAATTATCCTCCTCGAGTGCAAAATATGTTGTTAGTAGGGAAGGACTGAAGATATTACCAAAGGAAATGGATTCTAAGGGTGTATTAATGGAGAATTTAAGATTGGAAAGAAAGTTGATGAGAGAACCAAGGTGGAGATTATCCCAAGGCAGGTCTAAATAAGTCATGGCTTCTAAGAGTTCTTGATTGTCATGAAATATCGCGGTCAAAGAGATAGGAGTACATTCACATCTGGGGGGAGAAAGTGGCTTTATGATGTTAATCCAAAATGTATCTAGAAATGAACATTGAATGGTTATGGCTCATATCATGACAAAGAAATCAACAAATTGAGAGTTCTAACAATGATACCAAAGGGTTGGAGAGGTTGTGAAAGTAAAATACATTGCTACAAAAGGATGAAGAGTTAGGAAGCTAGATTATTAGTTTGAAGGGCCTGATGCTAGCTCCAACAACCATCCATTATGCCCACAAGGTAATGCATTGCTAATATAAGTGCCAAAGTTAAAAGAGGACAAAGAAAGAGAGGAAAATTGAAGTGGAATGTTGACAAAAAAAGTGGAAAAGGGAGAGGTTAAACACCAAAGAAAGGTAATTAAAGGGATGGGTACACCTAGCCTTTTAGGTACCCCAACAAAGTTAGTGCTTACTATAAATACATGCACATCCATTTTGAAGGGGCTCTTTGGTAGAGTAGTAAAGAAATGTTGATAAAACTTCTATTGAGTTAATAATTTCTAACAGTTTAGAGAGCTAGGACATTGCATTTGTAATTCTAAAATTGTCAAGAATAAAGTATTGAGCATAATCATATGATAATGGAGATTTTCCTTTGGGTTTCTCTAGGGTAAATGATGCTGTCAATCAAATGTGTAGAAACACTTCATGTTTTTTCACGTGTTTGTTATTATGCGTGAGTTCCTATGAATGTTTAATGTATGGTAAGTCTCCATTCTTTGTTCATTGTATTATTGACAAGCATACACAACCAATATGCTTGCAGTGCTATTATTAATCAATAGTTAACAACTAGATATCAAAACATTTATTTCATCATCATCAATCTACATCAAAACAATATAGAATACTCTACTTTCTATGTTGGTTCTATTTTGAATGAATGGATAGCAAGATGGGGATCAAAATATTTAATATCGGTTTCAATATACCATATTAGTTTATTGATTGGGATATAACCTCACACACATATGAAACATCTTTTTTAGTGCATTGACACATCGTTGAACCCTCACACACACAACATTTCAGTCAATTCATTGATACACAACTAAGCTTCGGGCACAACAATTCATTGTCTCTTTGTATTATTGTCTTAAATCACATTCATTAATTCTTAGTTGACAATAAATTCCTTGATTGAGGCTATTACCTTGGTAATAAAAGAAATCAAGAGAAACCTTGAATCCTAAATTCAAAACACAGCGAGTATTTATATTTAGGAAAAAAACAAGAAGAAGCATGTTTTCAATCTAATAGTGTTTGCAAAAAACATTATAATTTAATTCCACACAATAATTCATGTTAACAAGATGGGTGGGCCATAGGCCTATTGTTTACAGATCATATCAATATTAGAGCATATCAATTCCTACCTTGGAGGGAAGCACATAGTGGGTGCTCACTTGATTTTACATGCTACTATAAGATGGAGAACTAATTTCTATTGACCTTGAGATTGGCATAAGAAGGGGAAACCAATTTCCAAACTAGACCATGGATGATCCTTGAAAACTGGTGACATAGAGATTTAATTGTTTTGATCAGTGAATCAAGTAGCAGATATGAAAAGTTTGTTTGCTAAGTGGCTACAAGAGCAGTGGAAGGAGAAATAAACACAAAAAAATTATAGTACAAGCTTATCTGGAGATGCATATTATAAGGAAAAGAAAAAGGAGCCTAACACTGAGACTTGATAATGCAACTACAATAGAAGACATGTACCTTTCCATGTAGAGGTGAAAGTGGACATAAAACCATATGAAAGAAAGGTCGATGTCCTTAAATTGAACTAGTGGTTACAACATATGGAGGTGTACTTTGGTGTACATGAGATCAATGGAAAACAAAGAATTGCATTTTCTTACTTGAATCTCGAGGGCCATGCCTTGGCATGGTGGGAAAAAGATGTTGTTGGAATAAGTCTTGAAAGTGAACCATTGGTAACCAATTGGGAAATATTCAATAACGTGACTAAAACATGGTTTTAGCCAATTGGTTATAAGGATGATCAAGATATCATGTGGCATTATTTTAGGCAAGGTTGGTAGAGTCCATACAAGAGTTCACCACTGAGTTTAGAAAGAGATTCGTTCGGTTTCAGATCTCTCTCAAAAGTCTCAAAATGTTGATGAAATACATTGTGCCTTTGCTCTATCTGATTTGAAGGAAAGTGATTCTTTTCAAGACCAAATCCATTGATAAAGTTAGTGTCCAAGCATAGTGTATTGAAGGGGACAAGTGAAAAATAATAGTTTAAAGTGCACAAGAAAATAGGGCAAGAAGAACGATTGAAGGAGGGAAAAAAGAAGTGGGTTTCTAAGAAACTCACAATAGTGACTCAAGAATCAATACCTCCCACTTGAGAATGCAACTACAATGGAAATTACACATTGAAATGATAGAGAAGGACACATCGAAGAAGAATGATGGAAATTACACCCCATGAAATGCCCTAAACAATTCCAAAATAAGGGAAGAAGAAGAATTTTTTGGTTGTAGATGCAGAAAAAGGGTGGAAAACATTTCAAACTTTGATGGAAGAATTAATTGTACTTTTGTATAGAAGGAGGTAGCATTGACTAGCTATAGTACCAAGGAAAAGAAGGATATGACTCAGTTGTTTCATTTCAAGATCCAAATGATGAAAATGAAAGTTGATCTGTTGTTAGACTCCGGTTCACAATCAAATATGGTTTCTATACAATTAATAAAGAATTTTGGTGTAGAAAATCATGGTCATCCACATTGATATACTTTGGGTTGGGTGAGACAAGACATGGATTTGAGAGTGACTAATTAGTGCAAATTCAAGTTCACCATCAATTCAAACCTTATTAAGATAAGTGGAGGTATATGTAGTACCATTGGATGTATGTGGAGTAATCTTGGGAACCCCACACCTCTATATGAGAGATGCCATGTTTAGGAGAATGGATAACCAATATTGATTAATTATATATGGGAATGAATTTGCTATAAATGCACACAAGATCAAGTCTAAACTCTCTTTAATCAATGCTCACTAAGCAAGGAGATTAATTGGCAGCATAATTTTTTTTGTCTTGATGTTTTAGGAAAGGAAGCAAAGAGAGGGAACTAAAGTGGATATGACGACATCCTTTGAAGGATGTGACAACAAACAACACYAATAACTAATGAAATTCTACATAAATGCTCACATTAGAGAGAAGTTAAGCATGATATTTAGTCATTGTTGGATTCTCCATTGCATAACATAGACTTGTATAAACAATACATTTTAAAAGATGTTGAAGTGACAAAACAATTACAACAATTGTTAGAGCAAGGAGTTGTTGGGATTATTATATCACCCTATGGTTCTCCAATCATTATCATGCCCAAGAAAGATGAAATATGGAGAATGTGCATTGAATATTGTGCCTTGAACAAAGTCACCATCATGAACAACTATCCAATACCATGGATTGATGGCTTGTTGGATAAGCTTCGACAAGAAAAATTATTCACCAAGACGGACCTTGAATTGAGTTACATCATGTAAGAATCAAAGAAAAAGATGCATGGAATATGGAATTCAATACAAGGTAATGTTTATACAAATGGTTAGTTATGACTTTTGATTTATGTAATGCACCTGCAACTTTCATGTGCTTGATGAATGATGTCTTATGTCCTTGTATTGGTTCTTTTGTGATAGTATATCAAGGTGTCATACGGATATTCGATAATCATTGACAATAGAACATCTCACATGTGACATGGGTACTAGAGACTCTAAAAATAAATCAATTGATCACAAATTTGAAGAAATGTGAATTTAGAAGAGTCCTTGGTTTATCTCAAACACATGATCAATGGAGGAGCACTTAGGGTGGATCTTGACAAAATTACAGCCATCAACTAATGGCCTATTTCTACTAGCTTGATAGAAGTAAGGAGCTTCATGGTGGCTGCCCAATACTTGATGAATTTTGTAACAAAAATTTTAGAAACATTTTCACCATTTCCCTCCATGACCACTTAAGGGAAGAGCTTCCATTAGGAAAAGCCACAACAATGGTCCTTTGAATAATTGAAGACGAACATAATCAATACATTGGTCCTAGCCATGCTTAATTTGCTACATCCATTTGAACTAGAAACATATGCAAGTAGTTGTGATATAGGGGCAGGGCTTATGCAAGGAGGTAGATTGGTATGTTAACATTTTGAATTGTTTCATGAAGCAATTTTGGACTACCCCACATAAGAAAAAGAAATCTTTGCTATTGTGCAAGTGATGAAGAAATGGAAGTACTATATCTTGGGGTAAGACCATCATATAGATCGACCATCATCCTTTAAAGTGCCTACAAAGTCAAGATAATATGTAGTGAGGCATTACAAATGAACAATATTCCTACAACAATCCCATTTATTGACCAATTACAAGAAAGGGGTCACAAACAAGCTTGATGAAATGATTTCACAACCACCACTAAAGAAAATTACAATCATCGGTATGTTAATGCAACTTGATCCCTTCGCTCATGCTCTGTTGAGTGAAGGCTATCAAAGGGATGAGGATTTCAAAGGCATATACCAACAACTAAACTAAATAATAGTTGTTGGTTTGGAAGGGAACAAATACCATCTCCAAAATGGGTCGTTGTACAATCTAGACAAGTTATATATACCACATGATAAAATAATTCCATTGATGAGAGAAGCTCACACTTCTAGGATAGTTGGGCATTTTGGCATGGGAAATATGGTGGCAAATATCTAGAAGTATGTTTATTGGCCAATAATGCAAGAGCAGGTGGCAATAATTGTTAAGGTTTTGTTGTTTGTAGTATTAGCAAGACTAATAACATAAAACTTGGGTTGTGCATGTTGTTTCCCACATCTAACAATCCGTGGGAAAATATGTCCATGTGATTTGTTGGAGATTTTCTCATGTACCAAAGAGGCCATGATTACTTGCTTGCGATTATGGACCAATTTAGTGAAATGTGTATGCTCATTCCTTGCAAGTAGACTATCATAGGACATGAATCAATTAAATGTTTCTTCACTCATGTGTAGGTGCACTTTAGACCACTGAGATTCATTATATCTGATTGTGACAATTTTTTTGGGGAAGATTCTAGATAGAACTTTGGGAAAGGATGGATACCAAGTTGAGGTGATCCATTTCTTTTCATCCCTAAATCAATGAACAAACCAAAGTTGTCAACAATAAGTTAGTACAACTACTAAGAGGTTATAATAGAAAGCATAATAAAACATGGGAACAACAACTTGTTTACGTTCCACACTCTTATTATAGGATGCTCCATTATTCTACAAATAATCCCTTTGAAATTTGCTTCATCAGATATTTACCTCCCTCACCCTTTGACATTATGTATCAAAATCAAAAGGAAGAAGTGCCACAGGTGAAAGGGAAGTGAGGAAGACAAGCAAGTTCATGGAAAGGATTTGACAAGTACATTTGAAGGTGCAAGAATAAATCCAACATCAATACAAGGAAAGACATGATCAACATAGAGAAGACCACAAATTTTGTGTTGGAGACAAGGTGTGGATTTATGTTTGAAAGGAATACCTGCAAGGGGAAACCAAGAAAATAAATCCCTTAAGATATAAACGTTTTGACATTATTGAGCAAGTAAATGATAATTCTTTGAGAATGAATCTTGCTCCATATATACAGATCAATGCAGTGGTCAATGTTGGGTACTTGAAGTTATATGATACTTGCATGCTAGATGGAGAAGAAAACCTTTAGGTTATTACCACCATATCATAATTTGCATCACACATACTTGAAGTATTGGTATAGGATACGATTCTATAGAGAAAATATTGGATGACTCACAAAGGGTGGTAAGACACATGGAAAATTGGTCTCAAAGGATAAAAATCGAGGAAGGAAAAATGATATAAGAGGAACCAAGTGGCATTCAATTCCCCTCATGTTTCCTTGGACGTTTTGGGAACCAAAATCCTCCTAATGGGTAGTTGTGATGTGAAGTTGATCCAAAAATAAACATCGAATGGTTCTGAATTAGATCAAGGAAAGCATTGGGAAATTGAGAGTTCAAACAATGTTATCAAAGGGTCGAAAAGGCCATTAAAGTAAAAATTGTTTCTATGGAAGGATGAAGAGGTAGGAGGTTGAGTTTTTAGTGTGAAGGACCTTGTGCTATATCTAGAAGACATCCATTATTCCCACAAGGTGTTAGGCTACCAATATAAGTGCCAAATATTAAAAAAGACAAAGAATGAAAGGAACCTTGAAGTGGAACATTGCCAACAAAAGAAAAAATGGGAGAGGTTAAACACTGTAAAAGGGGAACTGAAGGGATGTGGATGCCTATCCTTATAGTTACCCCAACAAAGATAGTGCTACCTATGAACTCATGCATGATGATTTAGAATGGGTTCCTTGGAAAAGTAGTAAGGAAATGGTGTTAAAACTTCTATTGAGTTAATTGATAACAACCCATAGAGCCAAACCATTCAATTTGTAATTCTACAGTTGCTAAGAATAAAACAATGAGCATAGCCATTTGATGTTGGATTTTTTTATTTAGTTCTCTCCAAGGTAAATGATGTTCCCAATTGTGGTTGAATATATGGGAATGCTTCACATTTTCATGCGTGTTTGTTAGCATGCGTGAATTCCTACGAATGTTTAGCACATAGAAAATCCCCTCTCTTTATTCTTTGGGTTATTAATAAGCCTACACAACCAATATACTTGAAAATCTATTTTTAATCATTTACTAAAAGTTATAAATCAAAGCACTACTCTAATTATCATCAATCTACAACAAAACAATACAATTTGATCTATTTTCAATGTTGGTTCTAATGTGAATGAATGGACAACAAGATGAGGTTTGAAATCTTGTTATTGGTTTGAATATACAACATTGGATTAATGATTGGGGCATAGCCTCACACATAAACGACATCTTCTTAGGTCCATTGACACACTATAGAAACCTCACAAACACATAGTTTCCATCAATTTATTAAATACATTTTCGAGTCTCACACACAACAATTTATTGCCTCTTTGTACTGTTGGCTTAAACCACACCCATTATTTCTTGGTTGACATCAAATTCCCTGATTTTTGTTGTTGCCTTGGTAAATAAAGCAAACAAGTGAAATAATGGATACTAATTTGGCAACAAATCCTTTCTATTTAGAAACAAAACAAACATAAGTTGGTTTTAGTCTAACAATGCTTATAGAAGGACTTCTAATTCAATTATGCAAAAATGATTAACATTGGTGAAACAAATGGGCCCTAATCCTACCTATTATAGATCAAATGTCCAAGTATGAAGGTACACCGTCAATATCTAAGTCTAAGTTAGTCAAAGGATCCAAAGAATTGTGCTTGTGGGAGTAGAGATTGCTCAAATCATGAAAGTGGTCACACAAGAAATTTGTGAAGGAGGGGTGGATACAATGAGTTCGATGGTGTAAAGATCAAACCTAGAAAGGGAGTTAATGGGAGAGAAAGAATAGAGGTCATCCCATGGATTGTTCACGGTAGTTATAGTCTCTATGAAATCTTCATTACTGGGGAAAATAGTGGGCAAAGAGGCATGAACATTAGATTGAAAAACCTTGCATAGGAGTAGGAGGGTGGATTGACTACTCCCATGGAAAAAGAGGAAACATTATTAAAAGAGGAAATCCAATAGAGGGAATAGGAAAGAGGCTCGACTATTCCCATGGGAAAGGAGGAAATATAATATAAAAATGTTACTCCTACTTATAAAAGAGGAGGGTGACTCAATCGTTCCCATGGGCAAGGAGGAAAGATAATGGGCACAATAACATATGGGTGAAGACTATGAACTAGGCGCCCCATGATGAAAGGAAACAATTAAATCTTTAAGTCTAATTGGATCAAAGGTGGTTTTGAATCCAAAGGCTTGTGCTTGATAGGAGTAGAGATGGTGCAAATGGTGGGGGTGGCCACCTATTCTATTTGTGAGAGGGGGTTTTCCAACTAATCAATAGGAATACATTGTAAATGAGTCATTGAAGTTGAGATATTGCGTTGGGTCAAGTGTAGTTGAGGATTACATTATTAATGTTAATTAATGGTGACAAGACATCCTCCATGATGGAAAAACATAAAAAGAAAGATAGAAGACATGACAGATCTCATGGAATATAGATAGTGACGCCCAAGGAGAAATTTAAAATTGACATGGGAAATCTCAACTACTACATTGACTAAAAAAGTTTTATTTCCTAGCTAAATTGGGAGATTAGGCATTATTCCTACTATTTCACAATGTCTACCATCAAAGGCTCATAATTTGGTCGTTTGTGGAATGATCTGAAAATGATAAAGGCTTGTATTCTTGAAAATATTTGCAAGTTTAAATTCAAGTGTTCTTATGCAAATGGATCAATTTTGCAAACACAAATTTTTATAGAAATTACACATTCAAGATGCAGATATTAAGCAGCAAATAACAGTGAACAGTAAACACATAACACAACAAATGATAAAGGAGTTCACCCCTCTCTTGGGCTACATCTCTCGGTCCAACTTCCATTGGATCTTTTATATTATTTGCCCAAAGTGATAAAATATGTGCTTTACAATGCTCAAAGTTCCAAATAGATGGCTCCAATGGCTTCAGAATGTCCAAAAACCCCTAGCTGGGCTTTTTCGGCACCTGATTTGGCCAAAAATTGAAGAAGATAGGCTTCCTGGAAGTTCCCCTTCAAACTTGTTATCTCTGGATCGACAATTTGCACCTCTGTGTGTCCAAACTAGCACCCACGCTCATTTCCATGCTAAACCTAGCACCAGGCGCAACCGCAAAAACCGTGCGAACTGTAAGACGGTTAGGGCGCCTAGCCCCTAACCGCCTAACCGTTGGGCGTGTGGCTTACCATATGACCGCGCGCGCACACAAAAGGGGCCAAGTCCCAAGTCAAATGGTAGAGTGACAAGTGTCGGCGTGGTTTTAAAATCGTTGGTAATTAAACTCCTGCACAATGTATGGACCACCGGTCATATGTGTTGTGGGTTGTATGGACCACCGGTCATATGTGTTGTGGGCTTCGTTTGAACTATGCGCGCGAGTAGTCATATAATATACATATATGAACGGGGGCTGGGGCTTAGCCCCAGCCCTGTCCACGCCCAAATCAAAACATATTGCAATTCAAATAAATTTAATACCATATATATAATAAGAAACAACGGTGGGCGCGCTGGTTGGGCGGCTCTTCCCCTGCCCGGAGGTCGTGGGGTCGAGTCCTGCCGACTACACAAATTTTAACCAATGCCCAGGTGACACGTGGCGACCCTTATTTGGGCCACATGTCACCAATCCATTCGCCATAAAGCCATGTGTTAAGAAATGATTTGTCCACACAAATGCCACCTGTCCACCAACTCAGCGTACGACCCTGCCACGTTAGCATCCGTACAGACTGTACGGACTATACAATCAACACATTTTTTTTGCCTGTTTGACGATTTGAACAGAACGTGATATCTCACTCATCCGACGTCCGTTTGAACCCAAACAAGTTGCGTTGGGTTTGTGATGACGAGGCCTACGCACCCGTTCAATTTGAAGCGATTCTGAGCACTTTGAATTTTGAGCAAAATTTGATCCCCTGGATCACACCTCCCCATTGGAAAGATTTTGGACCTCCAAAAGACTATTTTCAGTCTATCTAACGATGAGGGTATAGTTCCCTCACCTTTACAACCTCAATCCACTTGGCTTTGCTTGGATTTGTGCCTTTAAGACCAATTCGAAGATATTCCACATTTCCTCGTTTTGAAGTTCTCATTCTCTTGTCAAGGATTGTGTCTTCATGCAGTTCTGTAAGATATTCTGGGGAGAAATCATCTATAGAAGGAATCTGAACACGTTCTCCTTGATCATCAATCAAAGGAGGCTCATACAATTTCAAATTCTCAACATTAACAACTGCATACATTTGCATATAAGGAGGAAAATCTAAACGGAAGGCATTGTTACCAATCTTGTCAAGAATCTTGAAAGGACCATATCAAATTGGTTTCAGTTTTTTACCTTCTCCTTTAAGCCTCTCCTTACTAATGTAAAT